>CBVK0101314313.1:0-13181 GCA_900067695.1 Picea abies | reverse complement strand
TACACATGCATGCTATTGATCTACTAGGGGGTTAGAGATAAAACACAAATCAAATAACATAGACAAGACTCATGTATTCGGGACGGGAAAAGTATCTTTTTCATTAGTCTCAATATGAATCACTTACAATGATTTCTAATACCGGCCACCGTTCCTCGATCCTGATCCTGGGATCCTCCTCTTCTTTTGTCCTCCAACTGCTGCTGCTTGAATTTCTCCTAAATCTTGAGGCAAGGCTAAAGGGTTGGGACAAAACTGGCTTGGAAATTTGGCAGAGTTTCTTTGCTATGATTTTTCCCCCTTTGAATAGTACCCCTACCCCTCCTTTTATAGGCTAGAAGGAGCTAGGGTTTTAGGCAAACTCTCGGCCATGCATGGTGAAGAGTTCCAGTTAACTGACAAAAAGCCTCGTGTCCCGGCGAAAACTTTCCTGATTTCTTGCTTTGTTAGGTACCCGCAGGCTGTAGTGGGTTAGCCCGCAAATACCCGCGTGTAGTAAAATGTCAGCAAGCGGTCACCCGTGCCCAGTTAAAGGTTAGGGCGTGGGTCCCTTGATTTAAGTGGTTTTTTGAGGATTTGTTCAACATGGCTTTGGCTAGGAAGAGGCATGAGTTGGCCTGATGCCAGGTAAACCTGTGTGGTGCATTTTTGGGTTATAACAAGAAGATTGAAGGCTGGTGGTTCAAGCATTTTAGTCAAGGCTAAACGCTCAGGAAATGGTGGTTTTGCTGTTTCAGTAGCATTGTTAGGGGATGATTGTACCTCTTCAGGTACATCATGCTTTTTTGTTTTCTCTTTATCAGAAGAGGTAACATCAGCTATGGTAGGTTCCACTATTCTCCCAGATCGTAGATGAATATCGTTGCATTGTGTAGGGAGAAGAGAAAGTGTAGGCTGGTTGTAAATATCAATGCACTACACAACTTTATTATTTGGGTTAGGGTTAGGTTGTACAGGTAGCTGGGGTCTCATCGTTTGATTGTTTGGGGGAGTACCTGCTGGTAAGGAGAGTGGTTGTAGGAATTGCGATTGAGGTAATTGATTTTGGAAGGGGGGTTGTTGTCCTCTCCAATTTTGATTCCATTGGTTCTGATATGGTTGTTGCTACTATGGAGGCCAAGGGGTCCACATTGATGGATCAACAAAAGGTGGGTTAGTTTGTTGCATGGGTGGGTAAGTTTGTGGGTAATTCATTTGATTAGTGTATTGCATTTTATTATAGGGGGGTAAACTCATTTGATTGAAAGAAGGATAATTATTCCAACGATTATAAGATGCAAATGGAATGTTAGGATTCATACCTTGTCCCTGCGGTTGCCATTGCCTCCTCTGTGTCAACAAATAGACAGCTTCTGCTTCTTCGTCCATTGGTTGTAATGCTGCCTTGATCCCTGGTAAATATGGACAATGTTGGGTATCATGATCTTTATCACAGATGGTGCAGATTGGATTTTTGTCCAATGGACATTCTCTTCGTGGGTGCTTATCTCTGCATTGAGAACAAAAGATGGACAAGGCTGCTTCTTCTTCTGTTTGCTTTTTCTTAATCTGCAGGGTGTCAATTTGTGAGGCAAAAGAGCTTAACATTTCAGTTTTAAAACCTTCAAGTAAATTACCTATCTCGTCTCTTGTTGCTCCCCCACTGGCTGATTTTTGGACTCTTGAAAATGTGGTGTCCCTGCTGTTTGATCTATTTCTTGAAGCTCCTCTTGAACATCTTTTGCATAAATTAACAATTTCATGGTATGATTCCTTAGATATGTCCCCTTTTCCAAGCATATTCAGCATATCTAGACAGTCATCCCTTACTCCTTTTAATAATATAGTTTTGAGAATATCTTTACTTACGTTGGGGTGACTGGATCTTTGTAGATTATACTATAGCCTTTCTACAAAGTCCTCCAGATTGTCATCCTCTTTCTGCATCATCTTAAATAGCTCCTCCCTCTTTTCTCTTGTTCGGCAATAGTCCTAGTATTTGTTGAGGAATTTATGTTTCATTTGGTCCCATGTTGTGATTACATGGCCTCCAAGACTCATAAACCATCTTAGTGCATTCCCTTTTAGTGTTGCTGGAACTAAATTCAATTTTTGAGCATTAGAAACGTAATCATAACTTCTGCATAATATATCAAACTCAAAAAGAAATTCATCAGGATCCTTTGAAGATAAACCATGAAAATTAGGTAGTGCTGAGAGTGGAATGTTTTTCATGGGGGCTACTCCTCTAGGAAGATCGCCAATGGGAAATCCTAAGGTAGAGAAAGAGTTTTCATCATTTACCTCTCCTTCAGGACCCACCTGTTCTTCGTGATGCAATTCTTCATTGTACTCATCCATGTTTTCTTCTGACTGCTCCCCTGCTACACTTGCTCTGTCCTCAATAATTCTTACTGTTTTCTGGATTGTCTCAGGACTCCAAACTTCTTTCCCTATTTCAAAGTTTGCTTGAAATGAAGGCTGGGACTTTTGTTTTCGAAGGTTTGGTCATTGAGCAGCAGATTCAGACTTTGATATGATCTCGTCAATGTAAGTCTTTCTTCCTTCTTTTCCTTTTCCCTTGCCACCTGTAGCGTTAGTGTCTTTGGGGTTTTTCATGCAATCTTTGTATCTGAAAAATCATAAGTTCTTTTGAAATCTATAATTACCTTCCCCGACAACGGCGCCAAAATGTTGGTCACTATAATTGCTTAATTAATTCAAACAATCAAGTGCTACATAAATTGTCAACCCAGGGAAGTCTGTTTATTTCAAATATAACCACGCACTATATATGCTCCATTCCAAAAGCAACATAGAGTTGTAGTAAAGGAAAATATATTAATCACACTTTCCTTGAATGAACTGAAGTTCTAGCATGAATTACAGAACAACAAACTACTTATTGCAAAGCTTAAAGAGATGATCAATCTAAAGAATCTTGGATTACATTGAAATAACATCTGCAACAGGAAAGAACAATTATTCTGTAACCAGAGAACAGGACCCTATTCCTGAGCAGGAACTTCAGCACTTTATTTCTGAAGAACACACTTTCATGAACTCATTAATGCATAGGAGGCTAACTCTATCTAATAGAGAACATGACCCTTTAATTCCTTCCTTTAAGCAGGAACCTTTAACCCAGTCTCTGATTAGCACACTTGTGAAAATAATTGAAAACTAATCCTACAGAGAACAAGACCCTTTAATCCCTTCCATTAAGCAGAACCTTTAACCGAGTCTCTGATTAGCACACTTGTGAAAATAACTGAAAGCTAACTAATTCTATAGAGAACATGACCTTCTAATTCCTTCCATTAAGCATGAACCTTTAACCCAGTCTCAGATTAGCACACTTGTGAAAATAACTGAAAGCTAACTAATTCTACAGAGAATAGGACCCTTTAATTCCTTCCATTAAGCAGGAACCTTTAACCCAGTCTCAGATTAGCACACTTGTGAAAATAACTGAAAGCTAACTAATTCTACAGAGAACAGGACCCTTTAATTCCTTCCATTAATCAGGAACCTTTAACCCAGTCTCAGATTAGCACACTTGTGAAAATAACTGAAAGCTAACTAATTCTATAGAGAACAGGACCCTCTAATTCCTTCCATTAAGCAGGAACCTTTAACCCAGTCTCTGATTAGCACACTTGTGAAAATAACTGAAAGCTAACTAATTCTACAGAGAAGAGGACCCTTTAATTCCTTCCATTAAGTAGGAACCTTTAACCCAGTCTCTGATTAGCACACTTGTGAAAATAATTGAAAGCTAACTAATTCTACAGAGAACATGACCCTTTAATTCCTTCCATTAAGCAAGAACCTTTAACCCAGTCTCTGATTAGCAAACCTCATAAAATCATCACACAAGATTGCTAATTAAAATGATTATGAACTTCGTGAAAACAATGTAACATTCACTAAAGAAAAGTTCCTAACAAGATAGAGTTCAGTAGTGTTTCAGCAAATCCGAATTCATAAAAAGTAGTGTTTCAGCAAGACAAAAGTTAATCAAGGCATAAACAAAAATTACACTAACACACTATAAAACTAACGGGTGAATCTTGTGAAGAAGGTGGGCCCTCCCTTCTCACAAGATTCCCCTGAGACGAAAAGGCTAGAGAAGGATGCTTAAAACAATCTTTTATTCATCTATCAATGGATCATATTACAATCTGGAAATGAAGTACGTCCCTATCTCTGAAGCTTTCTTAATACATAAAACTTAGGGATCCTTTCGAATGATGATTTCCTCTTATTTAAAGAGGGAACCCCTTTGATACAATTGATCAAAAATTACAAATGTATATCTGAGTCCTATTCTTAGTCAGATTGACTTTCTAAACCAGAATAGGATGTCCTAGTCTCACGCAACAGAATGCTATTACAAGTGCTGAATGAGGTGTTGTTGTTACAGCTGGAGTAACAGTTCTTTCTCGTTGCTGCTGATGTTTTTTCAGCACCGCAAATCGCGGGTTGTTTCAGCCACGGGATTTGCGCTCTTGATTGTTTCAGCATTCTCATGTAGGAGCAATGGTTGGTGCTTGGCTCATGGTGTGACTGTTGTATAGTTGTTGTTGAACGCTGACTATGTAATGGATTCCTTTGTGCTTCAACATTGTCGGTCCTGGGCTGTGTAACGGCTTCCTCTGTGTTTCAACATCGTGACAATGAACCGTGTAACAGCTTCCTCAGCATCGTCGATCTTCTGTGTTTCAACATCTGCGACCCTGGACTGTGTAACAACTTTGTGTTTCAGCATCTGTGACCCTGGACTGTGTAACAACTTTGTATTTCAGCATCTGCGACCTTGGACTGTGTAACAACTTCTGTGAATTGTTGTTTCAGCAACAGGCCTCAAATGCTAATCTGCAGTTTGAATTGTTTCAGCACTTATACATTTCTAATCAATGGTTAAGTACGAGAGTGATGTAAAATATTATGCAAAAAAGATCAAATGTATAGTAATGAGAAGGGGCGTTGTATACCTTTGGAATGATCAGATAGAGTGATAATATGAGTTTAAATGTGGGTGATCAAAAGTGTAATAGTGGCAAAAAGTATGGGCAAAAAGGTACATTGTGTGGTCCTAACACCTGGTATCCGAAATACCAACGTCCTCTCTATTCCTTCAGTGTTTCAGGGTTTCACCTTTCGAGACTTCGTGATCCCTGTTGCAAACCCTCTACTCCTTCGAGCTTCCGGTACCTGAAGTACCGAAATAGTCCTTTCAGAGATTTCCCCGAAACCTCGACCGCTCGCCACGTGTCCTTTGAGATGGACACTCTCGATTCCTTCGGGATTTCGCGACCCATGAACTCTAGCCTCTTGGTCTCCTATCCTAGGAAGCTCTGAAGCTTCGAACCCTAAAATCCCAATGCCTCTATCGTTTTGGGACTTTTCGGGTTCTCTCCTCTTCTTGCGAGGGTTTAAACCTCATGCTCCTTTCCACAGATTCGATGGCTATCGGTTGTATGAGCTAGATCTGATGGCCCAGATCTACTCTTTCCTGTTGCGCTCTCCTGCTGCTTCCTGGACGTGAAAATTCAATGGTCCAGATCTTATCTTCGTCTGATCTGACCACAACTGTGCTCCTTGCATGTCTCTATCCCTCCTAGACTTTTCTTTCTCTGAACACGTGAAAGGATTCCCAACTCCTACACTCCTTGCAGAGTCTCTGCACACATGAAGGTGCTATCTGTCCTGAGTTTGTCTGCTACTCAGAACTCTAAGGGACTTCACCCTTTTTCCTTCTCCTTCAGATGGAGAATCCGATGTCCTTTTGGTATTCTCTCTCTCAAGAAACTCCTTGCTAAGTCTGTAGGGTGTTCAGTAACCCTATGAATATCCTCTCCTGGACTCTTCTCTGTTCCAGAACTCAAAAGAGTTATTTCCTGTGCTCTATCTGCACATCCACTCAATGTCCTCTTAGCATAGTTTCTCCTCACAAAATCCCACAATGAGTCTGTTTCCCTTACTGAACTCAAACCAGAGTTCTGTTGTTCACTCTAACACCTGCTCAGTGCCCTTCTGGTAGAGCTTCCAGAATCCTCGGTGATTTTGATTTCTCCTTGAACCCACAATGGAGTTCTCTTCTGCACTCTATGCCTATGCTTAATGCCCTCCTAGTAGAGCTCTATAGAATCCTCAGTGATTCTATATCCTTCTGAACTCGAACCAAAGTTCTTCTCCTCAATGCAACCCGTGCATTTGCTCAATGCCCACCAGACAGACCTCTTCCAGAATCCCGCAGTGATTCTGTCTTCTGTTGTGTTCTCCTCTACACAGTCTTACCTCCAAGGTATTCAACAGCCTTGAGGTTTCTCCCTGAGTTTAAGACTTTGGCTGGTGCACCCTCTTGGCTCGTCTTTGTCCAAATTCCGCAGAATTCAAAAGTGCATCTATGCACTGGCTTTCAGAACCCGCAGCATTCTGTCACACCCTCTTGGCATGAAGCCTCAAAGAACCCAACCTGAAGTCAAAGAACTCAGCAGACGATGAATTATGTCTGTCCCTGCAAATGCACACCTACAACATACATCTACAACATATAATGAACACATGAAATCATTCACACAACACAGAGTGACATGTAGGAAAAACTACTATTTGTATTAATGTAAAATGCCTCTGTTTACAATGTGTTCGAGCTCAGACTTTTGACAAAGTCTCAACTCCTTCTCTCCTCTCTATCTTCTAACTCTTGCTACACACACTCCCTCAAAATAAGATCCAAGATCTTTTACATGAGGGGGCTCTTCGAGCTCTTCCCTCCATCTTCACCAAATCTCATTCAATTACATTAAATTTACAATGAATGGGCTATATAGTCTAGATCGGACCTAGATTTAGCCTTACAACCATTAAAGACTATCTACATCTAAAGCCTACGTATAGGCATGACCTTTTGGCTCTAACAACCTTACAAATATTAAATGCCCTTAATTCAAATTCAAAATATGAGAGGGCTAGAGTCTCTCTTCCTTGAATGCGCTGAGTGGGCTGGCTGGTTAGCGCATGGCTAGCTTGGGAGCGATGCTCCTGCATCAATTATGGAGATCAAAGAATTGCTCCATATGAAGTATCCATGTGATTGGGTCCTTGCCATCAAAGTTCCTCATATCAATCTTAGGAACGTGGTTGGTATTCAAACCAAAGTTGGAGTTTCTCCATTTTTGATTCACCTTCCTTGTGTGGTAACTTCCCCACAACTTGCCGATTTTTGGCCTTTCCAGGAGATCTCACTCGTATAGCGTGCCCCACACAAAATAATTGATATAAAATTCTGAAACTCACACCATAAATACTACAGATTGTCTACGATACAATGAAACTAGTCCCACTCAATTTTGATACTCTATGAAGACATTATGATTGTTTTACCTGGAACACCTTCCTGAGACTAGTCAATAGGACTAGTTAGATACCCTATCTTACATAGGGTGTATATACAAATTTAAGATGACCCAAAATCTGAAATTTTTACCACCAATACCTTACTAATTTCTATGAATAGCCTTCGGATTTCATGTTCTGAAATGTTATAGAAAATATTTTATAGCGAAAATTTCGCAATGGCTCAGTTCAAGATGATTCCAGAACCCTATCTTGTATAGGCTGTATCTCCAAAAGTATAAGGCCTCAAGAGCTAAATTTTGAACCCAACGTACCTTGGTCCATCTACTAAATATTCGCCAAGCCGTTCCTTCTGAAACATTGTATAAAATAATTTATAGTGCAAATTCCAAGGTGTCTAAGATGTAGCAATGAAACCCCAAGACCTTGAGCTCTGATACCATATGTTAAGAACCAAATATCAATATAACATAGAAAACCTTAGAAAAAGTACTCAACGCCTTAAAAAAGAGATAATTTCAGATAATAAGCCTCTTCGAGGGGGAAAAGCCTCTTCGAGGGGGAAACCTCCTTTTACCCCACTTAAATGTTCAAGTACGAGATGATTCCAATTGAAAATGTCTCATTGGTATATATAGGAGACTAGGAGGTATAATTACAACTAATGGCCTAAAGATGACATAAATAAAATAACATTATTAATATGATATGCCCCAATTAAGGGGTAATGAACCAATATTAGGGCTTAACATTGATCATCATGATGGTGATCATGGTCCTTCTTCTTCAATACCTCCTCCTCCTCCTCCTCCTTCACCTCGCCCAGATGAGTAGACCACATCACCTATTCCTCCAGAACATGCTTCTCCTAAGAGACTATGACTAGATATTTAGTTATAGCAGTTATTTGTGTTGTTGACCAGATATGTACATTATAATAGTTATTTTACTTGTTCATATATATATATTGTTCATGTTGATGTACTTAATTTATATGTTGATTTTGATGTACTTAATTTATATGTTGGTGTTGATGTTCATGTACTTAATTTATATGCTTATGTTAATGTTGATGTTAGGTTGTGTTATATAATTTTCTCCATAAATTAAAGTACTCTTAATTAAGTACTTTATTTTTGAATATATCTAAAATATAGTGCTCATCTCTAAAACAAGTGAAATTAGCAGCAACTAACTTTTAGAAATGTTTTTATGTATTAATTGTATATAGTACAAATGATAAATTTAAATAGGATATATTACAAGAGTTCTAATTAACTTTTTAGGTTGTCATTTATATATTTGAACATGTTGAAAATGAAAATACTAAGTTTATCCTATTTTTGTATTGAAGAGGTCTTGAAAAGTAAATAAGTTATAAAAAAGGGTAAATATATGTCTTATGTTATTAATTAAAGTTTGGGAAAGTTAAAATTAAATTATATTAATCATCAACCTTATTTTGTATCACAATTTTACAAACTAAAATACCAAGTTTATCATGTTTTTGTAGCTAAGAGGTCTTGAAAAGTAAATACGTTATAAAAAAGGGTAAATACATGTCTTATGTTATTAATTAAAGTTTGGGCAAGTTAAAAGTAAATTATATTAATCTTCAACCTTACTTTGTATCACAATTTTACAAACTAGTTTACTTGAAAGTACGATGTGAGAATTGGTCCTCATTTCCATAATATTGCTTTTGTTCATAAGTTCATAATGAACAATTAAAGATAGTTATGATAAACTCAATTAACATTTATAAAATATTTGTGATATTTTAACTTCCTCTTAATTGCAATTTGGTCATATTTTTTTATATTCCCATAATTAATACAAGTCTCAAAATCTCTAATTCAACATTCCTTTACTATACTATAAGGATGCATGAATATCAAACTTAACCAAGAAAAGAAAATAAGTTATAAAAATGGCTAAAGATATGTCTTATGTTATTAATTAAATTATGAGCAAGTTAAAAGTAAATTATATTAATCTTCAACCTTACTTTGTATAACAATTTACAAATTAGTTTACTTAAAAGTACTATGTGAGAATTTTTCCTCGTTTCTAGAATATTGCTGTTGTTCATAAGTTCATAATGAAAAATTAAAAATAGTTATGATAAGCTCAATTAGCATTTATAAAATATTTGTGATATTTTAACATCCTCTTAGTTGTAATTTGGTCATATTTTTTTATATTCCCATAATTAATACAAGTCTCAAAATATCTAATTCAACATTTTTTACTATACTATAAGGATGCATGAATGTCAAACTTAATCAAGAAACATGTACAAAAACATAAAAATATCTTATGTTACATGTTGTTAATTGTTGTTTTAATCGATATTAGGAATTGAATTAGCTATTAGAAGTCGTAAAATTTCTTACCCACAAATAAAAAGAGGGGATAAAGATAGGGGATAAGAGATAAACCATTGTTGTGATTTACATGTTTAATTCAATTTTTAATTATATATTTATTATTATTATATATTATATGTAATATAAAATTAATATATAACTTAATATACTAAATATATAATATAATATAATATATTTATTATATTATTTATATTATATTATATCTATTTATTATTTATTATATTATTATATTTATAATATAAAATAATATATTATATTTAATATATTACATAATATATTATGTATTTTATTTTTATGTAATATCTTAAGTATATATTATTATATGGGTCTCAAGGCATTAGTTATTTAAGGACAATGATGTTTTTTTGAAAAAATGACTTAAGAGGCTCATTTTAGATCTGGATATTCCCCTAATTAGTATGTATGAACTCAAAATTTAAAACTAATACAATATAATAAGATATGGTAATGATATGAAATGGTGGGTAACAAAAATACATTTTAAAATTATGATATAAAATATTTGATATTTATAATACAATAATATATTGTTTTTAAAGTAAAAGTTAAAATTAAAATACTAAAAGTTCAAATATCATCTAGATTTGCAATGAAAAAATATTTAGATCATTTACACATAACATTTAATTATATCATCTAATAAAAAAATTAATAATATTTCATATGAAATATTAAATACTAAAAACATTATTTTTGTAATAATCAAATTATTAAATCCACTGTAGATTTGAAAACATAAAATAAGTAATTAAAGAATAAAACATGTTTAATATATCACTCTCTGTTGTCATCGCCCTGATTATATTCCTCGCTTGGCATGATAACACTGTTGTTGTCAAAATCATGTCTTGATCTAGGGTCGTGTCTTAATACAAATCACCAATGCCTATCCAACACATATGGGTAAGAAAACACTTGGTTGCAGTGTTTTGGGAAAACATAAGGCTCCTTAGTTTCATCCCACTTCTTTTTAGAGTTGATACATTATTCTGATCAAAGGTGTTCCACCGCTTGAACCCAAAAATAACACATTGGAAAGAAGAGAAGTCCACTCGAATGATCTCTTGTATCTTTCCAATGTAACTTAACTTCCTCTGTATGGTGTTTTGATCGCGGTGGCTAGAATGACTAGATTGGTCTAACTCGACTTCTACCTCATAGTATTGTGTCACATGACCATCATCGACATCCTCTGTGTGAAAATGATGTCCATATGCCCACATAGATGGGAACAAATACACCTATAAAAAAGTGAACAAATCACAATGTTAATATGTGTCTAATAACCCGACCATTAAAATATAAAATAACATAGATGTACTTACAATTCAAATGTGCATTATGAAGTTAAAAATTTTGTACACAAAGAGATTATTACTGAGCTGCTGCAACCAATCCCTATGTTTAGTGCATCCTCTTCTTCACGCGGGCAATGACCGGATGCACCATATTTCTTTTTGACTTGGTCAACAACCAAACTGTTGGGGAATATCATTGAAATATTTTCTTTTAAATGATTAGGATAAGGCATGCTTCTACCATTCAACTGTCTGAATTCTTTCCTATCACTTTCCCATTTCCTCCTCTTCTATTCGTACAATGCGACCCACGGCCGTGTTTCCTCTGAATTGTAAATAATGAATATATTGATGGCATCAATTCCTAAATTCGTTGATGTATTCATGAAACAAAACCAACATATAGTACATATGAGATCATGATCAAAATATACATTATGAAGTTCAATGTGAATAGTTACTATGTAGAAATTTGATAAATGATAAGTCACTTACTCTTTATCAAGCACCTTTTTTCATTCGTTTGGAGAAGCTCCCATTCTCTTTTGTCTTCATCCTTTTCATCATCCCAAATCGATACACCTAGTGTGGTTTCAATATTCTTGATGTACTCACTGACATAATAGAAAGACTCATATGATATGTACCCCTCTTCCATAGGCCTCTCGATTTTTTTCCTTTGACGAACAAATCCTTTCAGTTTCTTCATGTACCTCTCTAAAAAAAACATCTAATGATAGGAGACCACCCCAACTAATTCAACCTCATCTACTAGGTGAATTAGAAGATGAACCTGCAAGTCCATGAAACTCAGTGGTATCTCCTTCTGAAACATACAAACAATCTCTTGACTCCACTGTGGAATTCTAGTCATAGGAATATCCTTTGATGTGATTCAACGTACAAATGCAGATAATTTAGATATGACACACCTTAGGTCATGGGGGAAGTCATGGTTCACACACCCACACATGATAAAAGGATAATGACACTACAAAGTAAACACATACAAATTATTTATGTTTTATCCCATGGCATAAAAATAAAAATTACAAATAATAAAATCATATTTTTGTCAGACGTCGTACATTTAGAAGGTTCAAATGGTCATGTGATTTCAACCCTGAAAAATGGTATCAACGCACAATGAATCCACATCGTAGGGAAGACCCATGTAAAGAAGGAACATTCACACAATAGAACTTCATTTGCCAAAGAAAGGTCTTCTTTCTTCAAAATCCATGGGACATCACCTTCTTTGAAAGACCAAGAGGGACCAACCTCTCCTCTACTTTCAAGTCTTGGCCAATGTTTCTTTTTAGTTTTTGAATAAATAAGATCTCTCCTCACAGCCAATGCGTCACTTTATTTCGATGATATGTGCATCCATAAAGAATATGAAACATTTTTAAATATATGCATGAGATCTAGTAAGTGGGAAATCTTAATATGCTCCTAATATGGGAGCTCATAAAAGATAGATTTCCTTTTCATCCCAATGGGAAATTTCTCAACATAGGTGTCGAATAATTCTGGATCATCGAACACAGGCTCCCCATTTGAATCAAACATTTATGTAATCTCCTTCTCCTTCTCTCTCTCATATGCTCTAAGCCATTCTGGTGGTGTCATTATTACAAGCCTTTGGGTTATCTCTAGTTTACCATTGAAAGAAGATGTTGCTCTTCTATAAGGGTGTTCTTCTGGGAGGAATACCCTTGAACAATTGTACACTAGATTTTGTAGGTGGTTGGACCACCTAGCCTTCAAAGAAGGTCCAAAACATTTACATCCATGATAGCCTTTAGTTACAAAACCTGCGAAATTATTGTATAAATAGCACATTAGCATTTAAGAATAAAATGTCAATCACAACGAATTAAATACGCAATTAAATATTGTTACGTATATAAAAAAATCAATAAACATGTTAATTACTAGATCAAACTCCTAAGCATAGATAATCATTTGTGGTGTAAGCACATATTCCATACAACGTAAAAATCCTCTTTGTTGCAATGGGTCTTGATACATCATATACATGTATCCCTTACCATAATTCCTTCAATTCATATACCAATGGTTCTAGGTAGACATCCATATTCTTCACTTGTCTTCTACCAGGGAC
>CBVK0101314312.1:0-10123 GCA_900067695.1 Picea abies | reverse complement strand
ACTTGTCTTCTACCAGGGACTATAAGAGCCAACATAAGATGTTCATTCTTTATGGAAAACCATGGGGGGATATTTTTATTGATCACTACTACAAGAAAAACATAACAGTTTGTTTTTTAGAGGGAATATGGGTTCATGCCATCCATTGCTATGCTGAGTCGTAGAATTTGTACTTCATCCTTGAATTTTTCTGGCCATGTATCCTCTATATGCTTCATGGTTGTAACATCCCACTCTTGTGCACATTGATCAAACTTATCCTTGAGGACAGCTGCTTGCAAGTGATCCAGATTATTATACTATCGGTCGTTCGATTATGATTATGAGACATTATGGATTGATGATATGTTATTTTGTTGTATTCACATAGACAGGTGCTATTGATTGGGTTCTCCTGAGTGTGCAAGACTTTTTACATTGAGGATGAAGAGGCATCGATGAAACCCCTTGGACTCTAGATCGAGTCTGGGAGAGGACTGTTGGGTTTGAATGTTATTGATGTGACACATGTACGTATGATTATATGTTATGATGATGGATTATTGTTCCTAACATGATTCATTGATGGATGCAGGATGATGATAGCTTTCCGACCAAACTCACATATGGAGTAGAGGGATCATGCAGGACAACTAGAGACTTGAGGGAGAGGTGTGGACAACAACCCTTCCATAACCTACTAACACTCTCGTCGTGGCTCAAACTATAGGTTAAAGATTACCTAGTTCAAGAACACCCATGATGCCATGAGGGCAGACTATGACAGTCGGTCACGATGATTCTAAGGGGCACACAATAAGGCAGGGGCCTTATTCCTTAGAAGCCCTTATTCTCCCATAAGATCACCTGGTGGAGTATTGACTCCAAGGGTTTTTGACATCTACCAAAGTTGGTCAAGAGGCGAGTGGCACTCTTGGAGCACGTAGTGCGTCTTGAAGGGCACGTCACGCAAGGAAAATAGAAAGAGACGAGTGGCACCCTTGGAGAACATAGTGCGTCTTGAAGGGCACATCGCGCAAGGAAAATAGAAAGAGGCGAGTGACACCCTTGGAGCACCTAGTGCGTCCTAAAGGGCACGTCGCGATTTTAATTGGTAAGTGAATAAACCTAGACGACCTTAAATTGAATGATGTGATAAGTAAGATTAAAAAACAATTTCCCTAATAAAAATGTCGCCCAACCTAGAGAAATTAAAACCTAGGTCTAAGTAGCACATGTGGTAAATAATAATAATAATAATAATAATAATTAAACATGTAACAAGAAGGGGGGTAAGATATTCAAATTAATTTATTAAAATCAAATTATAATGGAGGATTAAAATTTTAAAAAGGGAAATGGTTGTTTTATCTACATATGCCAATTTAATTTTTAATTAAAGATGAAAAAGGATAAATGGTTGTTTTATCTACACTTGTTAAATTATTTTTTAGTTAAAAAGGAAAAAGAGGGAAACTTAAAAGAAATAGGAAACTTAAGGAAAAAGGGGAAACTTAATGAAAAGGGGAAACATAAGGAAAAATTTGAATGTCTAACTTAGTAAGGAATCTTGCCTTGGGAACTTTCTATTTATGAACTCAACTAGAAATTAAGAAAGGCATACGTCATTTAAGATTTGTAAGGGAATATTGGGACACCAAGGAGTGTTTTTAGGAATGCTTTTAGGTGGGTGAGGAAAATAGGAATAATTAAATAATTAATAAAAATTATTTTCTGGTACAACTAGGGGATGGGTGACATGTGTATGGGGGGAGGGGGGTTTCCTAATTAAATTAATGAAAAAGGAATTTAATGGGAATTTGGGAAACTAATTACTTAAAAAATCTATAAAAACGATGGAGGAGGAGGAGTATGGAGATGATCTTTATGCGTAACGTTACGCTGTTGATTTTTTCATTGACTGGACTTTCTCTTGTGGGAGTTGGGATACCTAGCTCAGGTAACTAGTGGTAGCTCGACCTTGTGAGGCGAGTTGGGTGCTAGCAGTTCTCTGGTATTGTGTGCGTGGCCCCTTTGTGGATCGGGGGTCTCAGGGGGAATAAGAGTACTCTTAGCATTGGCTGGGAGGTACCAGTGGGGTCACATCGGTTGGCAAGCGAGAGCTTAATGGAGCACGCATGAGACAATGACTCAGAGCTTTTGCATTTGGCTATGGTACACATGTGTATACTTTTGAATGGTAGTTTAATATTGTTCCTGCGCCTTCAGTACTGTATTTATACTATGTTAAAGATTTTGTTTTAGTCAGTATTTTGAAATCAAAGAACTTAAAGTCATCCTAGCCTTATGCTCGTTGTACCTTGTATTGATTTCCCATGGCGAACCCCACCTCTGATTGCAGTGAATTATCTGCATTGTTTTTATTGATTAGTACAAAGAAGAATTTGAGTTTTTATCCTTCGTCCCTTATCGCTTTAGTTATTAGTCTGTGCCTCAACAGTCGGCCAGGAGCCAAATCGACGGTCGTCACTCCAGTGTTTAAGGACCTATAGATTCAAATGACCTACTTTCCTGTGCACGAATAATAAGTGAAGGATAAATTTCGCCCAACTACCTAGCCCTTACTTATGTTTGCATTTTTCTCTTACGATTAATCTCAAATCCTTGCGTTTCTGTGAATGAGTGTCCTTGATTTTTTGGATTGATTCATTGCAGAATGATTTATCTTTCATTTCTGTGAATGAGCATCTCTGTGTTTGATTGATTCGTCTCTAATTGTTTAACCTCTGATCTCTTCGTTTTATTCATATCACATTTTTCTTGGAGTATTACACAACCCCTTCAACCTGTTTTTACACAACATTCTGGTAATCTTTTCTATGGTTTAGTAATGGATTTTCATTGTAATTTAGTTATGGATTGAACATCATTGATTTGATTAGAAATATTGATATTACTCTATGTTTTTGAATAGCAAAACATACATTTAATAAGACAATGTTTCACTAACTCTGTGTTCCTTAGCATATAACTCTGTGTTTTTTATACTTACTCTGCATTTCTCATATTTACTACGTGTTTCATATCAACTCAAAATTTCATCTATTTATTAAACAACGAGTTCTATGGAACGATTTTGTATTAATGGATAGCAATTTGATTTTAATGGATAGCGATTTGATTTTTAATGGATAGCGATTGATTTTTGGATAGCGATTTGATTTTAATGGATATCGATTTGATTTAATGGATACGATTTGATGGTTAGCAGTTGATTCAATGGGTAGAGATTTATGCATTTAATAACACAACGATATCATGTTTTGCTCAACAATATCATATTTAACTTAACAATACATTTATTATGACAACAATATATTAACAACAACATTCTGGACAAGAATTAAATATTGTTGAAAGCAAATCTATTTGACAACGTTGAATATATATCTGTGTTTTATTTTTCTAACAGTGTTATCAGTTATTATTTTTATATCTATGTTATCAATTGAATATATATCTGTGTTTTATTTTTATGACAGTGTTATCAGTTATTTTTATGACCACATTGTCAACAACATCTTTATTAGCTTTCATTTGTACTTAACTGACTTATAATAATAAGACATCATTATCATGTACAACATTATCAACATATAGTGATATATAATAAGACACATTGCGATTTATAGCGATCTTAGCATATAGAGATATATAGCGATGTCATCATATAGAGATACATAGCTATACATAGTGATCTCAACATATATCGATCTACAACATTATCATCATAGAGAAATATATAGCTGTCTAAAGGATAACAATATAATTTAGACAACAATATCATCATTATATCATTAGTGTTAAAATCCTTATTATCTATCATTAGTGTTAAAGACTTGTTAATGGACAACGACTTTATTTAATAGACAACAATCCTTATTAATAGACAACATTCATAAGATGATAGCAATTTTATATATTTTATTAGACAACATTATCATGTGTTAAATAGACAGAGATATCTCGTGGACATCAATAGCATATAATTGTTAGACAGTGAAATAATATTGTTTTTGTTCAAGGTGAACACACTTCACATAAACCATCTTCATAATGTAACTTTTAATCAAACATTTTACATACACTTAATTACCTTAACTAACATATCCTTTAAAGTGAATTGAACTTGAAGAAAATAAAAGTAGATTGTGATAACAAATATTATTTTTTATTAACACTAAATGAGATAAAGGTTTTAAGATTTATTGGATTTTTATTAAACATAATAGGAATATCATTTGTTAGACAAAGTCATAAATGTTGAATTAATAGGATTTGTTAGACATAATGGTTTATTGGTGTAATAGTTTAATATATTGTGCAAGATTAATGGTCGAGGGATTAGTAGTTTTATTGCTAAAACAATTAATAGTTTAACAGTTAATTGACTACTATGCGCTTTGTGCCTTAAGTCGAGATGTAAAGGGGTGGTTGGTCATAGTCGTTTCACCACACAAGTTGCCTTGTAGGAATCAAGAATCCTTCGGTCAGTTGCAAAATTTAATTTTGAGTATTGTCACCTTGCGTCTTGTCGACTTGTTGCTTGGGTGCATGGGTATAATATTCTTGTATTTTGACAGTTAGTTTGGTATCCTAGTGCATTAGATTTTCTTGGGTTATTGGTCTAGATAGTTTGTGTTGCGCTATGGTTACTATCGCACCTATCTCCTTGTGATGGAATGATTCCTGATGAGCGGATCATTGCACGCCCTGATGGATAGAGGCGAATGATAACCTGGCTGTATTCTATGCTTCCCGATGTGGACATTGTTCATTGTAAATGTTGTTGATACTTGGTTTTGTAATGCCTTAAGGTGTTGGGTTTTGTGCGACATAGAGGTTTCGAGTTCCTAGTCATTGAAGCCACTATGTTGGGTTGTTGAGGTTGTCTTTTAGCTTGTAGGCATTGTCTTGCTTGTGTCGGGCGAGTAGTCATTTTATCTGTCTTTTTGATTATCGCATGTTTCGTCCAGTTGCATGATGTTCTAGTGTGTTGATTCGTTGTTTTTTGTTGCATGATCTGCGTGCGTTGTTCTTGCCGTCAAGTTGTGTTGTTCAACTATTGTCGTTGTTGCCTTCAAAAAAAAAAAAAAATTGCCTTCAAAAAAAAAAAAAAATTGCCCTTGCTTGCGTCGCTTGTATTCGTAACGATGGGGCCGTTACATATAGTGTCAAAGCAGGTTCAACCCTATGAATGTGGATCGCCATGATTTCCACTACAGTAAACCCTTGAGTTTTGATGCAGGAGCATCTCAAGCAAGCCAGCGTAGAGGCAAAAGACAGCTGGACAAGCGCCAGCGTAAATTTTGAAATTACCTTGAAATTGATGCGTCATCTTAAATAGGATAATTAAGGAGGAGCACACTTGTATAATGTAAACAGACCTTGAGCGATTTTCTCTCGTCCTTAGTAGGTAGAAGGCATTTAAAGTAGTTAATGCATTTCTCTCGTCCTTAGTAGGTAGAAGGCATTTAAAGTAGTTAATGCAGGTAGATAGAATTCAATTCTAGATTAGACAGTTTTAGAGCGCAAGAGGGAAACGGGATATAGACACCCTCATTGTGTATTGTAACATAATTGGGAAGAAGAGCATAGAAGAGAAGCAGAGAGTTGTGTAAGAACACCCATGTACAGATATTTGGATTAATAGAAAGAGGTTAATTCAAATTCATGGTTTCGTGTTTGTTCTCTGTGTGTTGATGTTGAATAATATGCTCAAGAATGTTTGCTTCCTTTTATACATTTGCTTTATATGTTGTGCATATGATTTCATGTTTTGAGTTTGAAGTCTGAAAGGAAGCAAGAATGATTTTCAATTGTTTCTCTATCTGAACACGGGCTTCTGTAAGGAGTGCAGTCGAATTTTCCGCAAGGAGTGCGTTAACAAAGAGCTCAGATAGGGATAACTTTTGTTCTCATTCACACAAAAGGTGCAGTTGGGCGCAGAAGCTGTACAAGGAGTGCGTAGGCCGAGCGAAGTCTCAGGGTTGTGGACTTGAGTGAAGCATTGAGAGACTGCTACTGCAGGTGTGCGCAGGGTCAAAGGAAATTCATCATTTGGAAGTGTCTGAAGGTTGCCTCAAGGAGTGCACGCAAGAGTCTTCTCTAAGACTCAGAGTTATAAGGAAGCTCAGGAAGGAGAAAACCTTATAATCGCTAAAAGGGTTGTACATAAGTTATACCTGGAAGAACTAAGAAGGCATCATAAATTTGCGTCGCAGGTGGTCAAGTTGGTGAAGGAACACTTAGCTATTCACATAAAATTACCAAGGAGGAATGGACGGTTGGAATTCTCTGAGTAGGATTCATGAAATCCCGTGAGCCATCAGATCTCGCAAAGGAGGAAGGGAGTTATGGTGAAAGCGTCGAAGGGTTCTAAGCTCAGGAGGAGTAGGACCATAGATCCAAGCCACAAGGGCCATTGGTTTTACACGTGGATACTTGTATCGGGTTTTTGTGGGTGGAAGTCCCATAAGTCTTGCGATGAGAATCGTGATATTCCGAAAAGCGATATCTCGAAAGCTAAAAGGGTTGTGTGGGCCATGGAGGAGTCAGGGAGAGGATAGGTGGCGTACAATTGACACGGAGTCAAACTCCATTAACCGTTTCGGAGAATCATGGAGTGAAGTTCCCAAACATTTGCATTAGGATTCATGATATTGTGAAGTCCGAAATGTCAATGAAGTGAAGTGGCATTGAATAGTCAAATCTCACGAGTGTATCGGAGTTTTGGAAAATCGGGATTCAGGAATCGTAAGGACAAGTTTCTTGACATCGCAATCGCCGAAATCGCGATAGGGAAAATCCCAAAAAAGAAAGAGAAGGGTCAGCATTGACTGTTTTGGGTTTCGGGGATTCGAGAGACCAACACTTGACCACTGGATTTGCGAAGTTGCGAAGTCCGATCTCCCAAGTGTAAAGAGGGGATCCCGTGAGAGTTTGTTGTGGGTGCAGATTTCCCGATAGGGAAATAGAAGAATTAGTTTAGAGTTCTTCGGGCCAGTGGGAAAGGAAAGATCCTGTGCTGACGTGGACCTTTCGACCTACAGGTTGAGGAGGGAGCATGCATCAGCGTCAAGTTTTAACCTAGTGCTATTTAAAACTTTAACGTGTCCATGCAGTGATCTCGATTAGAGGACGTCACAAAGGTAGATGACGGGGTGCTAGGGGAGGAGGTGTGATGCCCCAGTAGCATCCACACCCGAGGGGGATGAACCCTAGGGAGATGAAAATACTATCGGGTAGGAATAGATAGTGGTGGGTACTGGTAGAATTCACCACAAACTTGAGAAGGTCAAATTTCTTGAGTTCTCTAGTGGCCCGAATGGTTCATCCGTCGAGGCATGGCTGGAGAACAAGGCGATGTGCTTCACGCTTCACAATTATGACCTCCAACATGAAGGTCGGCAGGGTGGTCTTTCAACTGAATGAGAGCTCTCTTCTATGATGGAAGATTCTCTTGCCGCATTTGAACATGGCCATCAAAAACATGTCATGGGAATTGTTCGAGGAACGGTTCCGAGAGAGGTATCTATCGGAGGAATTCATTGAGCATCAACTCAATGAGTTCAATGTCGTGCGACAAGGCAATCGTACGGTGCCCGAGTACAAGGCCCATTTTTGGAGTTGCCTCGGTATGATTTGCACCAAATTATTGAGAAACTTAAGGTCAATGAGTTCATGTTTGGCCTTAATGTTAGGATTCAACTTCTACTTCGGGTACCGAGAATACTAGATCAAAGAAGGTGTGTTGGAATGTGGGGAGCCACATTACCAGTGAGACTACCCATTAGAGAGGACTAGAGCATCTAGATGAGTCGAACCCACTACTGTGGGATATTTTGGCAAGGCCCATCAGATTCATGTAGTGGTGAACAACCACTAGGTAGAGCACCATTCGATTGTGCTCGAGATGTCAGGTATCGTTGCTGACTAGACCCTTAGTATTTTGATTGATCCAGGTGCTACAGAGAGTTTCATTTATGGGGCAGCATTAAAAAGAATTAAGGTAAAGGAAGTCAAACTGGACGAGTTTATCTTTGTAGAAATGGATTCGAGAGCTAAACAAAAGGTTGGAGGAAAGGTTGTGGGCTGTAGTCTTAACCTGCGAGAGTTTGTCACCAGGGCCAACCTATACGTCAAGATATTAGGATATTATGATATCATGATCAGTATGGACTGGTTGGAATCACATGAGGCAATACTCAACTATAAGACAAAATGGTTAAGCTTGGTCGATGATGAGGGACAAAGACACGTGATTGTAGGTCAGAACCATGGAATTTTCTCTGAGGTTCATCTTTTCCTTGCAGCTATGAAAGCGCATGCGCAAGGGATGTAAGATTTATGCGATCCTTGCATTAAACGAGAAGGGAGTAGTGGAAGGCTAGAACACCTTCCAGTGGTGAGAGAGTTTGCGGACGTCTTCCCTGAGGAGTTACCTGGGCTACCTCCAGAGAGGGAATTGGAATTTACCATCAACCTTAAACTGAGAATTGAACCGATAACAAAAATGCCTTATCAGATGTCGACCCCGGAGTTACAGGAGTTGAGAATGCAATTGAAGGAGTTGCTGGAACTAGGACTTATACATCCCAATGTTTCATTATGGGGTGCGCCTATTATTTTTATACAGAAGAAGGATGGGTCGTGGAGACTTTACATTGACTACCGTCAATTGAACAAGGCAACGATAAAGAATCAATATCCGTTGACAAGGATTGATGATCTATTTGATCATATGAAGGGTGCGACGATGTTTTCAAATATCTACTTGCGATCAGGGTATCACCAGTTACAGATCAAGGAGGATGACGTCCCTAAGACCACCTTTAAGACTAGGTTTGGACATTACGAGTTTACTGTTTTACCTTTTGGACTGATGTACGCCTTGGGGGTATTTATGAATTTGATGAACGGGGTGTTCCGAGAATACTTGGACAAGTTCATCCAAGTATTCATTGACGATATTTTGATTTACTCTTGGATGATTCAGGAGCATGACAAGGACTTGTGCTTGGTACTACAGTGTCTACGAGAGAAAAAATTGTATGGGAAATTTTCTAAATTCTCATTTTATTAATCGAAGATTCACTACTTAGGGCATGTCATCTCTGACAAAGGTATCGTCATGGATCCCGCAAAGGTCGAGGCTATTATGGAATGGCCTGCACCGATGAATTTCCCCGAATTGCGTAGATTCATGGGTTTAGCAGGATACTATTGACGGTTCGTCGAGGGATTTTTGAAGATAGAAAATCTAATTACGGAATTATAGAAGAAGAACAAGAAGTTCGTTTGGACTGAGAAATGCGTGGAAGCATTTTGAAGGCTCAAGGAGTTGTTGACAACAACACCGATACTAAAGGTCCCTAACATGGACACGAACATCTTGTTATGCACTGATGCATTCAAGGAAGTCTTAGGTGGGGTCTTGATGCAAGACGGTCGAGTGATCTCTTAAATATCGAGAAAGTTGAGACGACACTAGGAAAACTATGCAATGCATGATTTGGATTTGTTATCCATTGTTTATGCCTTGAGAATTTGGAGACATTACTAGATTGGACGAAAATTCGAACTAAGAACGGACCACTGTGGACTACAACAAATATTTATGCAAAGTGACTTGAACGTGCGACAACGACGTTGGTCATAATTTCTTAGCGTGAATGATTTCAAGTTTTCTTACATAAAAGGGACAATGATCAAAGTGGTGGATGTGTTCAGTAAGAGACCACACATATTTTTGTTGATTTCCTCTTCAAACGAATCTATGTGAAAATATTCTAACTTTACTGCACGACGATGAATGATACAAAGAGGTTAAGAATGTAATTGGACAAAACACAATGATGGTACCAAAATTTGAAGTGTTTACTATGGACAACGATGGATCATTGATATTTAAAGGTCGAATTTACATACCACCGAACGACGAATTGAGTTGTTTGATCCTAAACAAGACTCATAGAACACTGTACATGGCGCACCTGGGAGTCATAAAGACGAGGGAAGACCTTAAACCCTTATTCTTATGGAAGGGATGAAGGCAGACATATTCAACTACGTGGCAAGATGTCTATAATGTCAGTAGGTGAAGGCCGAACGTGAGATCGGA
>CBVK0101314309.1:0-11698 GCA_900067695.1 Picea abies | reverse complement strand
TTCCGATCTCACTGTTTAAAATTTAAAGTTTAAAGTGAGTCTATTATTGCTTGTTAATAGTTATGGAAATGTACATCCATATTACATGGATGATGGTATATTACCACATTCTTTGCCCTTTTTGTGGCATTTTGAGGGATGTTAGGAGTTCACTTTAGATGTTGTAATTTTGCATACCTTAGTTAATGTCATTCAAGAGCTTTAGTATTAATTTAATTTGAATGTTAGGAAATAACAATTTTTAAAAGGTGTTGTTTCAATGATGGTCATGATCCTTATTATAATTAGATAATGATGGTTTGATTGTTAAATTATCTAAATTATTGCCGAAACAATTTTATGTTTCCTCGCAAAATCATCAATAAATATTGCACCTTGCATGACATTGAGTAAGGGTGTCTAATTCTTGGCCCCCTTCTTTTTAGTCCTTTTCGTTTAAGAGATGATATTGTTTGTGGGAGTTTAGAACCCAAGAAGTAAAATTTATAGATGAGTTACTGGAATAATAACCCTTGAATGGAAGGTATTTGTTTCTTAAGGATGATTGGATTCTTTTACTTTTAGATGATGAATGTTTACTTATGTTGTAAATTAGTTCATACGATGATAGATTGCTAATAATCTACATCTAGTCATTGCACCAATTTAGTTGTATTGATTATAGTCACCCTGTATCCAGTTTTGCTTGATTGTTAGAGAACCTTCGTCTAACGACGTCATATAATGTATGTCAGTGAAATTTGGATTTCACGCATGTGGGATTTTATGTTTGGTTGAAGGTTTAGAATTATTTTGGTTGTGCGTGGGTCCCTAGCGCCCTTGTTGCAATGTGGCAATGTGATACCTTATGATTGGGTCATTGTGTGCGTTGATAGATAAGCACATATGAAACCTGTATTAGGATCATGTGCCTCGCTATGGGGATGATGTTGTTCTTGTAAGTAAGGTTGGACTTGTTTTGTAATGTTTATGTGTTGTCTCCCTCTCGCCGGGAAGGTTCTAGCTACTTGTGTCATTAAAATTGTTGTGTTTGGATTGATTTATTTTGCTTTTAACTTAGTAGGCATGGTCTTGTTTTTTTGGGGAGGGATGTAGAAACCTCCTTGTTCCTCAGAACATTTTCCATCCTTGAGACCTTAAATGGTCAAAATCGATGGTAACCTGGGCTTAAGCATTGCTTATGTGTCCTGGAGGTCCTAACCTTGCAGGGTAGGACAGACAGGTATTCATTTTTATTTTTCATCTGATTGATTGTCGTATGTTGATTCCATCTCATTGATGTGCTAGTATGCTAAGTCATTATGTTTGTCTATTGCCTGAATTGTGTGCGTTGTGTTCGTCGTTGAGTTGTGTTGATTGACTATTTGTCGTTGTTACTTCCTCCATAAAAAATAAAAATATATTTCACTGGTTATGCATCGCATGTTGTCGTAACGATGGGGGTGTTTACATATGGTATCAAAGTCGGTTCGACCCATGACTTGGAATCACTACGACTTCGATTGATTGAGTACTTGATTATAAAATGTCACTAATTAAAATTGATTTGTATTCGTATAGGTAATCATGGTTAGAGGATTTCGTGGAGGCAGACGACAGGGTGCTAGGGGAGGAGGCACAAAGCCCCTGGTAGCATCCATGCCCGAGGGGTCTAACCCCCAGGGAGATGAACATGTTGTCAGGAAGGAACAAATAGCTTTGGGTGATGTGGTCCTTTCATAGGATTTCTGAGGCACTGATCAACCGTTTGGATAGAGATGAGGCCAGGGCATTGGCACCTCCTGAGGGTCCACTGCATGCCCCGGTTGGTACTAGTAGCATTCACCATGAACTCGAGAAGGTCAAGCTTCCTGAATTCTTTGGTGTCCCAGATGGCATAGCCGCTGAGGCATGGTTGGAGAATATGGTGATGTTCTTTGCACTTCATGACAATACCTCCAACATGAAGGTATGCATGGCGGTATTTCAAATAAAGAGGAACACTCTTCTATGGTGGAAGACACTACTGCTACAATTAAACATGGTAGTCAAAGACGTGTCATGGGAAATATTCGAGGAATGGTTCTGGGAGAGGTATTTGTCTGAGGAATTCATTAAGCATCATCTCAATGAGTTCAATGAATTGTGACAGGGAAGCCGTACGGTGCCTGAGTATGAGGTTTGTTTCATGGAGTTGCTTCGGTATGCTTCGCACCTGAATACTGAGAAACTTAAGGTCAAAAAGTTTGTGTTCGACCTTAATGTCAATATTCGTGCAAAGATGAGGATTATGATTCCTCAAAACTTTCATGATGTTGTCTAGAAGGCCCTCATAGAAGAGGAGGATCTTATCAGTGGGGTTCATAGTAGGACTCCAGCGAGACCAGCGGGACATGTGTCATCTTGTGTGCAACAACATTAGACACCAGCTAGACATTCACCATGATATCGTGGCATCCAAAGAGGATCCACTTTCACTACACCACGATGACCAATGCCTTAGCTACGGACTCCTTATAGAGGACCACAACACCAACAATAGCTCCGACCACAGCAACAACAGTTTAAGCATGTTCAGTAGAACAAACCAGGGTTCCAGGACAATGGGCCATCAGCTTCTACTTTAGGTACCAGGAGTACTGGACCGAAGAAAGGGTGTTGGACATATGGAGAGCCACATTACCAGCATAACTGCTCAGTTGAGAGGAATAGAGAATCTGGATTAATCGGACCCACTACCATGGGATATTTGGGCAAGGCCCATCGGCTTCATGTAGCAGTGAATAACTGTCAGGAAGAGAACCAGTCAATTATTCTTGAGATGTTAGGTACCATCGCTGACTAGACCCTTAGTATTTTGATATATCTAGGTGCTACAAAGATTTTTATTTCTGGTGTAGTGCTAAAAATAATTAAGGTAAAGGAAATCGAACATGACGAGTTTATCTTTACGGGATGTAGCCTTGACCTAGGAGAGTTTTTCACAAGGGCCAACTTGTATGTCACAATCTTAGGGTCTTATGATGTCATTATCGACATGGATTGCCTGGAATCACATGAGGAGATACTCAACTGTAAGATGAAATGATTGAGCTTGGTTTATGATGAGGGACAAAGACGCGTGATTGTAGGTCAAAACTAGGGAGTTTCCCTGAGGTTCATATCTTCCTTCCAGCTACGGAAGAGCATGCGCAAGGGATGTAAGCTATATGCGATCCTTGCGTTAAACGATAAGGGTGTAGCGAAAGGTCTATAAAACCTTCTGGTGGTACAATATTTTGCAGACATATTCCCCGAGGAGTTACCTGGGATGCCACCGGAGAGGGAATTGGAATTTACCATCGACCTAAAACCAGGAACTGAACTAATAGAAAGAACTCCTTATCGGATGTTGACCCCTGAGTTACAGGAGTTGAAAATGAAACTAAAGGAGTTGTTGGACCTAGGAATTATACGTCCAAGTGTGTCACCATGGGGTGCACCTGTTATTTTCATATGGAAGAAAGATGTGTCGTGGATACTTTGCATTGACTACCATCAATTGAAAAATGCAATGATCAAGAATCAATATATGTTTCCAAGGATTGTTGATATGTTTGATCAGATGAAAGGAACAAGGATGTTTTCAAAGATCGACTTGAGATCATGGTATCACCAGTTACAGATCAAGGAGGACGACATCCCTAAGGCTTCCTTTAATACGAGCTTTGGACATTATGAGTTTATTGTTTTACCATCTGGACTGACGAATGCCCCAGGGGTATTTATGAGTTTGATGAACGAGGTGTTCTGCAAATACTTGGACAAGTTCATCCAAGTATTCATTGATGATATTTTGATTTACTCTCGGACAAGGGGGGAGCATGGGGAGCACATGTGCTTGGTACCATAGTTTCTACGAGAGAACAAATTGTTTGGGAAACTGTCTAAATGCTCATTTTATCAATCAAAGATTCATTACTTAGGGCATGTCATCTCCGACGAAGGTATCTCTATGGATCCAACAAAGGTTGAAGATATTATGGAATGGGCTGTGCCGACGAATGTCCTGGAAGTGTGTAGCTTCATGGGTTTTGTGGGATACTATCGATGGTTCATCAAGGGTTTTTCGAAGATAGCAAATCCGATTACGGAATTGCATAAGAATAACAAGAATTTTGTTTGGACCGAGAAATGCGCAGAGGCATTTTGGAGGCTCAAGGAGTTGTTGACGACAACAATGATACTAAAGGTCCCTGACATGGACGAGGATTTCTTGGTATGAATTGATGCATCCAAGGAAGGCTTAGGCAGAGTCTTGATGCAATATGGTTGAGTGATCGCTTACATCTCGAGAAATTTGAGAAGGGATGAGGAGAAATATGCAATGCATGATGTGAAGTTGTTAGCCATTTTTTATGCCTTGAGATTTTGGAGACACTACCATATTGTATGAAAATTTGAACTAAAAACGGACCACTATGGTCTACAACACATCTTTACGCAAAGCGACTTGAACACATGACAACGACGTTGGTCGAAATTTCTTAGCGAGTACGATTTTGAGATTACTTACATAAAAGGAACTATGAACAGAGTGGTTGATGCACTGAGTCAGAGACCACACATATTTCCGGTGATGCCTCTTTAGACGAATCTATGTGAAAATATTCAAACTTTATAGTGTGACGATGACTGGTACAAAGAGGTCAAGGATTTTATCGGACAAAACACAATGATGGTACCAAAATTTGAGGGATTTACTGTGGACAACGACGGATTATTAAGATTTAAAAATAAAACTTATGTACCACCCAACGACGAGTTGAGGAGTTTGATCCTAAATGAGTCTCATAAAGTAGTGTACATGGCTCATCCTGGAGTCACGAAGATGAGGGAAGACCTTAAACCCTTATTCTTCTAGAAGGGAATGAAAGCAAAGATAGTCAACTACGTGGCAGGATGTCTAGAATGTCAGCAGGTGAAGGATGAACATAGACATCCGGTAGGATTACTATAACCACACACTATTCCAGAATCGAAATGGGAGGTCATTTCGATGGATTTAATTGTTGGATTTGTTGGATTACTGAGAGGGGGGGTGAATCAGTAATAGATCAATTTAATCCTTTTTCACCATAATTATATCAATGTAGCATTATCATCCAATAGTTGCAGAGTAAATAAATAATGAACAAATGATAAATCACACACATCCACGATACACTAGTGTTTTACGTGGAAACCCAAAGAGGGAGAAAACCACAAAATGCTTTTTCTTATATGTATTTAAGAATTACATTCATTGGAAGCACCAACTTCCTTTGTTTTCTAGTTGCAACTAGAAGGAGAATTCAACCCTCTAGTTTCTCAGGCTACAACCTAAAGGAAGCTCCAACTCCTCAATTCTATGGATACAACGAGAAGGAGGCTAAAACCCCCTATGTTTTCTGGCTACAACCGGAAGGTGGCTACAACCACCTGTCCTTTCCCCATCCAACCGACCTGACGTAGAAGTAGAATCATGGAACCATTGTCACACTATCACTGTGAGATATACTGTTGTAAACCTATACCAATCAACCTGCACCAAACAACCTATACTAATAACTTGAACCATGCATTAACCTGTACCTCAACTTGTAATCAACCTATATCATAAACAAGTGCATCAACCATGCACCAACTTGTACCAAACAACCTGTAGTCAACATGTACCATAAAAAAATGCATTAACCATGCACCAACATGTACCTCAACCTGTACCATGAAAAATTGCATCAACCATGAACCAAACCTATACCTCAACATGTACCATGAACAAGTGCATCAACAATGCACCAAACTTGTACAAATAACATGTCACAACAACATGTACAAACAACCTATCACAACAACCTATATCATCAATCTTATCAACCAAATCAGATCTACTAACCAAGATCAATCACCAATACAACTCTCAAAGATGGGCATCAACCACGCATAACACAACAACTCATAATCATCACCAAGATCAATATGTGATTCTAATAATATACTAATACAAGTATGCTACATCATCCATAAACCATGTGTCAAAAATAATACTAAAAAGTTCCTCCAACCATGTACCAAGTATGTACCAATAATATATTGACTACTCATCAACTATGACTCATCAAGATGTACCAACATCGTCAACTATACACATCATGTATGTGCCAACTCATCGACTACTTGTCTCAACCATGTACCCAAAATGTACTTCAACCAAAAGGCCTCATCAATTTCATCATCCAAATCTAATTTGTAACTCTGTAATAGACCTGGTATATATGATCACATACATGCAAACCTTTCATAACTTTAACAACAAGAGACTAGCATTTTCATCAAACTTTTCTTTAGTCTTCAACAACCCTAACTTGAAATAATCATAACTATGTACCTGTAATGAATAAATATCTCAAAATAGTATACAATGTTCTTCAATGTGTTTTATGAAATTCCTACAGGTGTCACTACTTGGAACCTCTCAAAAAATGAGTTATAGCAAAAATGGCATACCTTGTTGAATTATGGCTTATTCTAGAGAATGAAATTGTAGGGTGTGCCCTGCACATAATATTTGTTGTATGGATATGAAAGTTTTACAAAGAATACTATAGACATTAATATAGCCAACAATTTTTTTATTACTTAATTTGGATCTTTTATGAAGAAGTTATGACGTTTTTAC
Source organism: Picea abies (assembly GCA_900067695.1). Classification (NCBI taxonomy): domain Eukaryota; kingdom Viridiplantae; phylum Streptophyta; class Pinopsida; order Pinales; family Pinaceae; genus Picea; species Picea abies. The sequence continues at coordinate 5,019 of CBVK0101314309.1, read as the reverse complement.
CCGAAACACTTGTTTTAGACTAGTTTCAGAACTAGCCACAAACCCTATTTTCCATGGAGTGTAACTCCAAAACTACAACGAATCACAAGCTGAAATTTGTACCACAAATACTTGGATATGTTTTATCAATGGCCTATCAGTGTCACGTTATGAATCATTCTAGAAAAAAAAATATTGCAAAAATGCTGATATGACAGGTAAATAACATACCTTAGAAAGCATCATTAAAATAATTTATCCTCCCTTGAATTTTGGCCTTCTTTACTTCACCTTCGCTCTGAAATTAGGCTTAGATATACTCTGGTTACCTCAGTCACCTGTATATATTCAATATTCTCAAGTGTGATATAAAATTAGAGAGTCTTTCCTCTTATTTATACTTTCATGTAGCTTCCTCAAGGGGTTACCTTTTAACCATCTTAACCCACTTTCCTTATTTTAGGGTTAACCAACTTCTAACCATTTGTCCAATTAGTAATTTATCCATTAACTTTGTTATTCAAATAATTTATTTTGTATCCACTTTGACTTATAGTACACTCATTACTTAACTTTACCTCAAGAGGTTACCTTCTAACCATCTTAAACCACTTTCCTTATTTTAGGGCTAACCCACTTCTGACCACTTGTCAACTTAGTAATTTCTCCATTAATTTTATTATTTAAATAATTTATTTTGTATTCACTTTGAATTACAGTACACTCATCACTTCACTTTATTATTTACCTTCAAAAAATCTATTAATCCACTTTGACTACTATGACCTTTTGGGGCTTCTAGATGACTCATGAGGGTTCTCCAACTTCACATGACTCATGAGGGTTCTCCAACTTCACATGGCCATAACTCTCTAACCATGAGGATTTATGTGACGTTCCACACACCAATGGAAATGGAATGACATGTACTATCCATATATAATATTATTACCTACAAATATATAAAAACTCATACCGTTATCGATCAAACAAACTTGGTTCCATTACCCAAACCTAGGTCCATTTCACATGGCCATAACTCTCTAATCGCGAGAAGTTATGTGGCGTTCCACATACTAGCAGAAATGGAATGACATGTAATATCCATATAGAATATTCTTACCTTAAAATATTAAAACTCATACCATTATACATGAAACAACCTTGGGCCCATTACCCAAACCTTTGTGCTACCAGAATTTTCTACCGGACTTTATCCAAGTGTTGACATCAATCACTAAGGTTTGACATCAATATACAATATCACTCTCCAATGGTTGACATAAGTGAAACCAACAATACATACCAACTATCCATCAACCTAAGCCAACTGTTTGACAGGATTTCCACTGACGACATTCTGACGAAGAGTGCTCATTTTATTCATGTGCGTATGATGTATCGAAAACCTGACATAGCTAGATTTTTCATCAACAATATTTTGAGGTTACATGGGATGCTTAAGAGGATTATATCCGATCGAGGATCAGTGTTTATAGGACGATTTTGGACGAGTTTCCAAGAGGCCTTGGGAACCCAACTTAACTTTAGTACCGTGTATCACTTGAAGACAGAAAGGAAGACTGAATGAGCAAACCAAATCTTGGAGGATATGTTGTGTATGTATGTGATGGACCAATAGAAGCGTTGGGAAGAATTCTTGCCACTGGTAGAATTTTCATATAATAACAGTTATCAAAGCACCATTAACATGGCACATTTTGTATTTCTTTATGGGCGATTGTGTCAAACGAGTTTGATTTGTGATCGGCTTGAGGATAGGGTCCTGGTGGGAGAAGAATCGATCCAAGAAATGGAAGACCAAATTGAAACAATAAGTCAAAGGATAAAAAACCCGCAGGATCGGTAGAGGATTTATGCCAATGCGCATCGTGTCGACCGTAGTTATGAAGTTGGCGATCGAGTCTTCTTGCGAGTGAAACCGCATAAGAGTTCGATCAACTTTTGAAAATGTGCTAAAATCTCTCCTAGGTTCATGGGACCCTTCAAGATTGTGGAAAAGAAAGGGCTCGTGGCCTATGGACTAGCCTTGCCTGATTCTTTGAGGCATATGCATGATGTTTTTCACATATTTGTTTTGAGACATTATGTTAGTGATCCTACACATGTTATTGAAATGAGTTCCTTGTAGGTATCGGATGAGGGTGTGCTCACAACAGAGCCAATCTACATCCTAGACCATCGCATTTGAAAACTACCACATCGAATAGTAGATTAGGTCAAGGTCTAGTGGGACAACTATAGTTCACACTCGACGACCTGGGAGGACGCATAAAATATGAGTCAGTAGTTTCCATTTTTCTTTGATAGCTAGACGTATGATATTGTGATAGACTTTGTTTTGACACTTACATATTGTGAAACTTTAGGACGAACTTTAAAAAAAGAGGGGGTGTATGTAACATCCTACTCTTGTGCACACTGATCAGACTTATTCTTTGAGGACACTTGCATGAAAGTGATCCAGTTCATTACATGATTGGTTGTTTTGATTATGATTATGAGATATTTCAGATTTGATGTTATGTTATTTTTCTACATTTATATCGACATGTGATATTGATTGGGTTATCCTGAGTGTGCAGGACTCTCGACATTAGACGATGCCGACGGCATTGATGGATCTCCTTGGAATCCGGATCGATATGACGATATCTTGCTGACTAGACTCACATTTGGAGTAAAGGGGTCATGCATGACAACTAGAGACGTTGAGGGAGAGGTGTGGCAGCAGCCCTGCCACAACCTACTAGCACTACTGCCATGGATCGAATTGTAGGTTAACGATTACTTAGTTCGAGAAGACCCATGATGTCGTGAGGGAAGATTGTGATAGTCTCTCATGATGATTTTAAGTGGTGTGCAATAAGGCAGGGTCCTTATTCCTTAGAGGCCCTTAGTCTCCCACAAGATCACTAGACGGAGTATTGCCTCCAGGGGTTTTATGTCTACCAAATTTAGTCAAGAGGTGAGTGGAACCCTTGGAGCATGTAGTGCATATTGAAGGGCACGTCATGCAATTAAAATGAAAAGAGGCGAGTGACACCCTTGGAGCACATTGTGCGTCTTGAAGGGTATGTTGTGATTTTAACCATGGTAAGTTAATAAACCTAGTGCCTAGAAAACTATGCCTCTTTAGGACCTAGTCGGCCTTAAAATGAATGATGAGATGAGTAAATTTTAATAACAAATTTTCCCTTAAGAACGGTCACCAAGTCTAGTGAATTTAAGACTTGGGTCTAAGTAGAACCTTTGAACAAAAAAAACTAATCAGACATGTAATAAGAAGGGGATAAAGAAAATTCAAGTATTAATAAATAAAGTAAAAATTTTAATGAAGGTTTAATTATTAAAAGGGGTTACAAGTTGGTTTTGTCTAAACTTGCTAATTCTGAACTTAGTTAAAAATAAAAAGGGGAAACTTAAAGAAAAAGGGAAACTTAAAAAAAATGGGAAACTTAAAGAAAAAGGGGAATGCCTAACTTAGTAGGGAATCTAGCCTTTGGAACTTTCTATTTGCAAACTCAACTAGGCTTTAAGGCGTAATTCATTTAAGAAATGTAAGTGAATAAAGGGGACACCAAAGAGCGTTTTTAGGAACCCTTTTAGGTGGGTGATGGAAATAAGAAAATTTAATTAATTAATAAAATTGATTTTTTGGTGCAACTAAGGGATCGGGTGACATGTGTACATCAAAGGTTTGTCCTAATTAAATTAATAAAAAAGAATCTAATGAGGGTTTTGGAAACTAATCACTAGAAAACTCTATAAAAAGGATGGTGGAGGAGGATTATTATCACGTCTAGTATGCATAAGGTTACGCTGTCAGAATTTATATTGACTTAAATTTTCTTGTGGGAGTTGGGGATACCGAGCTCAGACAATGAGTGGTAGCTCGACCTTGCAAAGAGAGCTGGGAAGCTATAATTCTCTAGTATTGTGTGTGTGGCCCCTTTGAGACTCAGGGGGCTCAGGGGGAAGAAGAGTACCCCTAGCGTTGGCTAGGAGGTACCGGTGAGGTCTCAGCAGTTAGAAAGCTACAGCGTGACGAAGCACAAGCGTAGGACAATACAGTGGAACGTTCACCTTCACTCAAGGTACACACATCTAAATTTCACAATTTTTATTTAGTTGATTGCATGTTGACTTACATCTAGATGGTATGAAATTCTGGTTTCTCGCTCTTCGTTCCATTGTTTTGTATGGCTTTACAATTCTCCCAAGAGAGACTTCATCCTTCTACGTTTATGGTCTCTATTGCACATAAAGCACTCCTTGATTAATTATCTATAGTCCAATTTCCGGTAGTGTAGCAACCATCATTCATTCCAATTGTCTTCTTGCTTTCTTATATTCTTGTGACGCATCGATAGTTATGCCTGTCAGATTATTGCTTGCTTCTTATAAACTATTGAATTGCGTTATTATATACCCTACCTGTTTTTTTTCCATATTTCCTTGAATTGTGATTAAATGTTGGGCCATGCTTCATTTTCATACCTAGAAGCATTATGTTTTTATAATATTTTATTGTGAATCAATTTCGGGCTTGTGTATTGTTTTCACTTGGAATGATTGCTTTAAATTTGGGCCAGAACCTTAGCAGTGGATAGTCGGAGGGGGATTCAATATTTTGGACTATGTTTTGGTTAATGTTGCATTTGTTTCCTGCATTTTTAATCTTTTAATGTGATCTGCCAATATTCACGATTTTCCAATATTTAATGTTTAATGTGATTTGCATTTTTTTTAAAATCCTTTTCATGTGATTTAATGTTGGGACTGTGAAGCGTTTTTATTCTGGAGTTTGTCTGATCTGCTTGTGGCCAAGATGAGCACCAGACCTGACCTTATCTGCATTTTTATCTTGATTTTGCTGCGATTTGAATCCTTGGACTGTGTGTCGTTTTAATTCTGTCATTACTTCCTAGATTCGTTCAAGCAAGTGGAGACTTGTTGTTCCAATGCCCAACATAAATTTATGATGATCTCTTGTAAATATTTTAATAAGTTATATAT
>CBVK0101314308.1:0-15335 GCA_900067695.1 Picea abies | reverse complement strand
TATATATTGATTAAGATTCAAAGGATATAAAATTATGAAATTAGTCGAGTGATATTTGATGTATGCAATTTTTATAAACTTGATACGATCCTTACATAGTGAAAAGAAAAGACTACAAAATTCCATAATCTGGGCGATATGGATGTTTCAATATTTTAAAATTGTATGTTTAACAAAAAAAAAAATTCACTTGGTCAAATCTTGATTATTCCCTAAAAATAGAACTAACCATTAAGCGATTTCATGTATACGTTTACGCTTGAAACTTTATCCATACGCAAATAACAATTGTGTGAATTGTACAACCATGTGTGGCACTGTCTGTTTGGTAGTTTCCCTGTTTCGAGTTAAAATGAGTTAAATATTCTTATATTTGCATCGTTTTATAGAAACAATGACCGTGGAGAATTAATGCCCGTGAAAGCTTGTTGGCCAGTTGTAGTTTCCCTGTCTTATTTGTTCAGTGATTTCTGAGTTTTCTTTGGAAATACTTAATATTTTATCCGTTTGTTTAAACTTTAAACTTTTCGGTTTTCAGTGAAATTCTAACTCGTTGACAGTTGGAAAATTGATAATTCTAATCCCAAGATTCTGGGTTACATACGCCTAGATTTCAGTTAACCATGATGATTATTTTTAAGGCCGCTGCCACGGTATCTCCGCCCAATCCTTTGCAAAGTTTATTTATGATTGTCAGAGTACTCTTAGTAATGGAATGACTAGGTCAATATTTCAATACCACAGCCCATTATCATTGTCAATCCTTGCAGAGTTTAAGTATACGGTAAGGAATTATTTTATGTGTAAAACCTTTGAAAATCAATTAATTTGTTATCGAAAATAGTAAATATATTAATGGGTAATCCTAATCCAGTTTTAAATTAAATATATTGGCAGCATTATTGGTCTCTAATTACTTCACATTTTTGAAGAAGCTTATGTTACACCTCAATATTGCTCACTTCGATAAGTGTCGTAAGTGTCACATGTTCCTTACAACTTTCACAAGTGTTGCAAGTTGTTCACAAGTGTCACAAATGTTGTTCAAGCATACTGCCATAATGACGACACTAAGGAGGCACTTAAGACATCTCATACACTTGATTTAGAGGAGGGAAAATGATTAACTAAAGTCAAGGAACTCTTATCACCTAAGAGGAGCTCTTAAACAAAGGTTTTGAAGGTGAGCGCTCCCCTACATCAGCCTTAGGAGCGCTGGCACTCCCCTATAAGGTCTTAGAGAGCATTATAACGCACCACTGCCCCTCTGAAGGAGCGTTATCCATCCTTGGAGCACTGGCGCCCCCCTCAAGCTTCCTAGTGAGCGTTATAGTGCCATGATGCCCCTTTTGAGGGAGCGTTGTCTAATCTGAGGCAGTAGTTGGCCCGTTGAGGAGAATAAGGGGAGGACCTCTCAAGTTTAGAAGGCAGTTGCATTCAAATTCTTGGTTCCATCAGGAGATCTCTGATCCAAGGAGGGAATTCCTCAACTTGTTCTAAAGATAACTCAAGAGGTTAAGGTTCTCTTAACCTATATAAGCAGGCTCTATGATGGTGAAAAGGGGGAAGAATTGCTAGCATGAAACCTATGATCTCATAGGAAACACATAGTCAGTCAAAGGAGAGTGATCAGTGAAGATGCTATCATCCAAGTTGTGGATCTTTCGAGTAGGGGTTAGACAAAAGGGACTTGACGAAGTTGTCGCATTCGCATCTACAATTGTAAGTACTAATGTCGTTATTCTCATTAATATGACACACTTGGCCTGTTTCTTTCTAGTTTGTGTCTGATCTTACATGAACTTATCATTGATAGATAGATCTGTTTTCAAGCTAATATCAATAGAGTAGAAAGTGGTTGTACTTGTTTGTCTACATAACTTATTGAGGAGCGGGAGTTTGGAGCTCGATTTGGAGCATGTAGGGACAAACATAGATAAAGAGGTACTGCTATTCTCCTTCATTCTCATGTATTAGTTTGAATAGATTTGAAAGGACGTCAGTGTCCACGTTAAGCACTTTCTGTCTTAGAGTTAGGGTCTGTAATGCCCATATCATTCTAGGCATTAATTTAATTTCATAAACAATTCATTTTCTAAACAGAGATAACGATTTCACAGCATATATTTATTTTCTCAACAACAACTTCGATAATTTAGATTTATCACAGGGTAATAACTTTCTGGTAAAAATGAGATAAATGCATAACTTGACAAATACCTGATACTGATGCTAATTTTTGTTGTCTTGCTACGTCTGCTCCTGTTGATACACAAATTAACCCTGCCACAAACAAGCAAATAACTGCCCAAAATTATTGTCCTCCCTGCCAACTAGGAAAACTACCTAGCTCCAGGATATCTACGGATATCCTGGCCCTCCGTGCCCAAAACCTTCAGCAACTCGGTGCCTCCCTAGATCAAACCACAGTTCAGAACACTCTGCTCCTTGCTTACAGCAAGCCAACAGTCCACAAAGTAACACAGGCTCACAGCCAATATAGTAGTGTACAGAAAGTTGATACTCACAGTAGATACCGTGGTGCAGAACTCTCTGCTCACCATAGAATACAAAAGTTCATCAAAAAACATAGAGTCCAAAGGCCCTCTTCTCACCCGACACAGTAGTTCACAGCCAAATATCACAGTACGCAGAATCTCTCTGCTTCCGACAATTACAGTGGTCTTGAGCTCACAGCCTCGCAGCATCCATCCCCGCCGAATGGACTGCACATCCCCCTCTTCCCATCTCTTATTCCTCCCTGCTGCCTCATGCAGTAACTCTACCACCAACCCCCTCCACGCGTCCTCCGACCTGCGTCTCTCAATAAATTTTATTGCCTCGGGATTTATGGGCTCTCGCACCCTGCATACGCAACCCTGTGCATACGTAACTCTGTTCTTATCTCCATTCTTACTGAGTTTTTTTTAAATTGGTTTATCAGATCATTGAATGCAGTCTGCAATCAATGTTATTTCATTAATTGTAATTCTTTCTTAATTAAATCTTGCTTAATAATCTTTAATCATTTATTAGTTTAGGGGCGTTACATACACCTACCCTTCAAGAAACTTCATCCTAAAGTTAGGGTATCAGATGGTACAAGGAAAAGAGCATGGTTCATACATACTAGTGCACATGTACGAGGAATGCATGTGTAGCTAGTACATGCAAAGCTCATGCATGTACTAATAATCAAACTGTCATTCTTTAATAATGTATGCAAGCATTCAATCCAGTCAGCAAGGTTAGTCTTTTATAAAAGACAACAATCATTTTCTATGTGAAAAATCTTTTTATTACAATTGTCCAGTTCAGTAATTTGTTTTAAACAACTGTGTTTTGATTTTATAAAAGAATATTCACATATACACATTTTTCTTCCTTCAAATTCCACCACAGAATAGATCCCCATATGTCTCATCTATCTACTCATCCTTCCTTCCTAACGTACTTCTGGCTCCCATCCTATCCGTCCTCTGCTAGACTATCTTGGAGCGCCAACTATATTGGCCTAACTCCAAATAGAACCCGTAAGTGGAAGTGTTGCTATCTTGACCAAGATTCCCTAGTAGGCAACTGACAGTCCTCATCACACGTCTTGGGGAGCATGCACCTGCACTGTCCTCCTAGGACTTCAGGTTTCGGAGGATACACGGTGGGAAACACCTCCACCCCTCCTAGCAATACCAGGGTCAACACCCTACAATGGAAGATACACGGTGGGAAAAGCCTCCACACTTCCTAACGGAACCAGGGTCAACACCCTACAATGGAACACACATAGGGGCACCGTGTTGTTGAAGGTTTTGTCATCGTTTATTCGGTTTTGGGCAGTGTTAGTACCAAAATCATAGCATGACCATGCACTAGTCCACATATCATAGCAAAGCATCCAAATCAATTTAATGTCCCTCATATTGTTCATACCATAGTGTTTCTCAGTAGTGGTCCACATATCCACTTTCATCATCATTATCACTTGGCTATTTCATAGCCCATAACCTGCAGATTAGTCTGCAACACAACTCATATATTTCTATGCATTATCATCATATAATCACATACTATCATCATTTCAATTTGGTATCCCTGTACCAATATATCAAAATTTTCCAATATGAATTAGATTTCACAATATCCCATATTTCATATTCTTTACTTTTCACAATATTATCATCTACCAAAATAGATTTTATCGTATCCAACATCATTCTAATGGTATTTAAAAATTCAACAATTTCTCTTTCTCAACATGTCGCATCATATACATCATCATCAATAGCATTTAATCATTCATAAAATTTTCATTCACATAATAGATCTCATTACATGCATCATCATTAATAACATTTAAACATTCATTACTGTTCATAAGTTTAAAGTTTAAGTATACCACTTAATGGTTTCATGGTGACTAGGAAATAAAGTATATAGGCCTCAGGTAATCCTGACCGTCTATGTCAAAAGTGGTGTTACCTACACCCCATTTTCGATAAACTTGTTCTCGAAGTGGTCAAAATAGTGACGGATAGTCTTGTCGTAGTGTCTCGGCGTCCTCCCAAGTAGCATATCCTGGACTATACTTGTCCCACTGGACCTTAACTTGGTCTACCAAATGGTTTCTGAGCTGTCGGACTCTATGGTCCAATATGCATAACGGTTCGACCGTGAGGGTTCCCACGTCCGATACCTGCAATTCTTTCCAATTTAGTTTATGTGATTCATCAGCAACATAATGACGTAAAACAGATACATGAAATAGATTATGAGTTTTATGCAAGTGGGGTGGTAGTACGAGACGATAGGCAACGGTTCCAATTTTCTCTTGGATCCTAAATGGCCCTATAAACCGTGGTGACAACTTTGTCCCCTTCCCGAACCGTATAGTACTCTTATTTGGCCTGATACGAATAAAAACTTGGTCCCCCACCTCATAATTTCGGTCGGTCCTGTGTGCATCAGCATAACTTTTCTGTCTATCCTGTGCTTCCTTAAGTCTCTGCCTGATCTGAATCACCTGTTCTTCCATTTCCTGAATCAGTTCTGGCCCAACTGTTACTCAGTATTCTAACCTATCCCAACTCAATGGTGTTTTGCACGGTCTTCTGTACAAATCTTTGTATGGAGGCATTCCGATGGAACTATGATGACTATTATTGTAGGCAAACTCCACTAAAGGTAGGTGCTTCTCCCACTGGGTTTGATTATCCATTACGTACATCCTAAGCATGTCTTCCATGACTTGATTTACTCTTTCAGTTTTCCCATCTGTTTCAGGATGATAAGTTGTGCTTAAGTTCAATTGAGTCCCCAATGTTGACTATAAACTTGTCCAAAACCTAGATGTGAATCTGGAGTCCCTATCTGAAATAATCTTCTTAGGTATCCCATGCAAATGGACAACTTCGCTTATGAACACTCGTGCCACATCTGCAACATCGTAGGTGTCTCTAACTGGAATGAAATGAGCACTCTTGGTTAACTTATCCACTATCACAAGAATGGCATTGTGTCTATGAGATGTGAGCGGAAATCCTACAACAAAATCCATTGAGATAACTTCCCACTTGGACATAGGGACATCATGTGGTTGTAGGAGGCCTGCTGGGTGATGGTGTTCATCTTTCACCTGTTGACACTCTAGGCATTTGGCGACGAAATGGACTACATCGTGCTTCATGCCTGCCCAAAAGAAGAGTTTCCTCATATCTGCGTACATTTTCTTCAATCTCGGATGCGCACAATAAAGTGATCTATGGGATTCCTTTAGTATGATGTTTTGAATATCCCCATTCTCAGGGATGTACATCCTTCCTCGATATCTTAACAATCCATCTGTTTCTAGATTATATCCTTCATACTTTGGGTCTCTCCGCCTCCCGCTCTGGAGGTTTGAAGTAACCTGTAGATACCAACTATCTCCTAGTAGTTGTGTCAACACCTGTTCCCTCAGAATGACCTTTAAGGTCACTAAGGAGAAGATACGTGGTCTCCTACTCAAGGCATCTGCGACTACATTTTCCTTTCCCTTTATATAAGAAATACCAAAATCATACTCACTCATAAACTCACTCCATCGCCTTTGCCTGGCGTTTAGATCTCTTTGAGTGAAGAGGTGTTTTAAACTTTGATGGTCCGTCTTGAGCTCAAAACTTCGTCCCACAAGATAGTGCCTCCAAAGTTTCAGAGCTAGCATTACAGCTGCCAACTCTAAGTCATGAGTCGCGTATAACTCCTCGTGCTTCTTCAGCTTTCATGACGCATATGCTATCACTCCTCCATCCTGCATCAACACGGCCCCCTACCCTTGTTTCGAGGCATCTGTGCAGACCATGAAGTCCTTTTCCATATCTGGCACTCGCAGAACTGGCGCACTAGTTAGTAACCTCTTAAGCTCAATGAATGCGCTATCACATTCTTCTGTCCATTCATATTTGACCCCCTTGCGTTGCAAGGTGGTGATGGGTTTTTCTATTTTTGAGAATCCTTCCACAAATCTCCGGTAATAACCTGCTAGCCCCATGAAGCTTCTCACCTCATGTGCATTCTTCGGCACTGGCCATTCCAGAATGGACTTTACCTTTTCTGGGTCCACCGAGATTCCTTCACCCGAAATGATATGCCCTAAATAGTGGATCTCTTTCTGGAAGAAGGAACACTTCAATAGCTTTCCATACAATTTGTTCTTTCTTAGGAAAGACAACACTATTCGCAAGTGTTCCTCGTGTTCTCTTTCATTCCTGGAATAGATGAGAATGTCATCTAGAAAAACTTGTACAAATCGATCTAAGTACTTCCGGAATACGCTGTTCATGAGACTCATGAACACTGCTGGTGCGTTAGTCAATCCGAAAGGTAATACAACAAACTCGTAATGTCCAAACCGAGTTCGAAAGGCAGTTTTTGGGATATCACCTTCCTTAATCCTTAACTGATGATACCCAGATCGCAAATCAATCTTTGAGAATACCGCTACTCCTTTCATCTGATCGAAGAGGTCATCTATTCGTGGCATTGGGTACCTATTATTCACTGTAGCCCAGTTCAAGTCCCTGTATTCTATACACAGTCGTAAGGATCCATCCTTCTTCTTTACAAAAATTACCGGTGCACCCCAAGGTGAAACACTGGGCCTTACTAGCCCTAAGTCTAGTAACTCCTTCAGCTGCATTTGCAATTCACAAAGTTCCGGCGCTGTCATGCAATACGAAGTCTTGGATATTGGTTCTGCACCAGGTTTCATCTCAATGGTAAAATCAAGCTCCCTCTCAGGAGGTAATCCTGGTAATTCGGCTGGAAAAACATCCCAAAATTCTGACAATACTGGGTACTGATCCAATGAGGGTCCCTTCCTTTCTTTCACTGCTTCCACTACATAAAGTTGACACCCTTGTCTCAAGCATCGCTTGACCTTCATAGTTGATATAAAGCGTAATGACACTTTTCTCTGTACACCCTGAATCTCCATCAGTTTTCCTTCATCATTGACACATAGCACCTTCTTTGCGAAACAATCTATCAAAGCTCGATGGGCTGCTAACCAATCCATTCCAATGATTAAGTCATATGCCCCAAGAGCAGTGACATATACCTTCAACTTGGTAGTGCACACTCCTAGATCTACTATACAATTATCGACACTAGGTCCTATAGCTTGTTTCTTTCCCGAAGCCATCTCGACTTGCTTAAAGTCATCGTGCTCATAGGCTGCCAACCCACTCGTTTCTAATGCAGATGGTGAAATGAAACTATCTGTCGCACCAGAATCAAAAAAGATCTTAACAGTAACATAATTAAGCTTACCTGATGACTCCACTACGGTGGATTGATGTTCAGCCTGGCGTTTATCAACCGCTGCGTAAATGTGGTGGTTGCTACTTTCTTTCCCCATCGGTGCCTTTCCTTCATTATGTACAAACCCTGGTTGAAACTCTGGGCAGTCACGCTGGTAATGGGGTCCCTCGCACCCCCAACAGGTGACACCAAGTGGAACCGATGCATTGCTATGTGTCTGTCCTTGAAATGAGTTCCTTCCCCTGGAACCTCTGCCTCTACTAGTTGTTCCCCGAGATGGTCGTGGACCCGTCTGCACCGTTGGCGATGAACGAGATGCTGCACTAGCTGCCATTGAAACCCCTACAGCTACTGTCCTTGGCATGCCTCTGTTACTATAAGGTGGTGGCCTTGAGCCCCCTCCCCTAGAAAATGTCCTCGGAGTCTTTCCTACGAATCCAGGGCGATGCGGAAATGTCGATCTTGTAACCCCTGTTAGGTTTATGTGTTCTTCTACATAACGCGCACTCTCTACCGCCTCCACCACAGAAGACGGTTTCCACATTCGCACCATAGCTCTTATCTTCGGGTTCAATCCATAAATGAAGCGATCTGCTTGTCGTTGGTCAGTGTCCAAGTACGAAACGTATTTAACCAGTTCCATAAACCTGATCTCGTATTCTTCCATAGTTCTGTTCCCTTGTATTAAGGCATGAAATGCCCCTACTTGTTGTTCCTCATAGTATGCTAGTAGATACTTCCTTCGGAACCTTTCCTCGAAGAGTTCCCAAGACACTGTGTCTGGGGTAAGGTGCAGTTGTCTTTCTAAGTTACCCCACCAGTTCAAAGCGCTATCTCTTAACTGGAAAATTGCAATCTTTGCCTTTGAATTGGACGCATAGTCCCTTAAGGCAAAACACCTGGTCATTCCTTCCAACCATGCTTCCGCGCGTTCACTGGCGCAACCCCCGACAAACTCTGGAAGTTTGATTTTCTGCAATTCTCGTGTGATGTCTTCAGGTGGAAGTCCTCCCCCTGAACTCCTTGATGCTTCTAGATTACCCGTTCCAGATGGTGGGTGTTCCCCTTCATTCCCTGCTGGTTGGTGCCCCTTTAGGGTCTCATTAATAGCTTCTAACGAGCGTAGTATGAGAGCTAGTTCGGGTGATGGTGGTGGTGGTGCTGGTGGTGTCGGCGGCGTTGATGGTGGTGGGGTTGATGGCGCTCGTGATGACGCTCCCCTACCACGACCTCTTCGAGTCCTGGCCATTTAGTATGACTTAACCTGCATCACCCAAAGTTATCAGGGTGAGTTCTAGGACGTTTCAAATTGGTGCTACTCAAACTTAGAAATAGGTTTAGGCGTAAGTTTTCTTTACTTGTCTGTAAACAGACGTTACTCCATCAGGGGAATTGGCTCAGTTTTGGGTTAGGATTAAGCATCTAAGCTTGGTCAACATCAAACTTTAAGGTAGGATAACCTTACACTTTAATAACATAGTTGAATTAAAACCATTATTTACATTAACTTAATCCATTTTAACTTTATACTAACTCATCCCTATATATATATAATTTATTTATGTTAAATAATTTAATCTATTTTATAATATTTCTTACAATTTACAAATAAAATAAATCAACTAAATGAGCACCCAAGTATTCGGGCACGCATAAGCTCCACGTGCTCGTCACGGCCTCTGCACCTACCGTGACTTATCCCCGACCCTATTTCGGAGTTCGGAGTTTCAGACTTTTCGCTGTCACGATCCCCTTACCTCTCCAATCCCCGATTCACGATGGCTCCAATTCTATGGGCTAGCCCCCACTGGCTTCACCTTGGTTTATATGACCGCGCTCACAAGACCATGGTCTTAGTCACCTTATCGGGATTTCAGCGTTTGCGGCGTCAAGGTGTGCAAGTCCTCAGGATTCCCGATTTCCCGATATGCCGATACCCGATACGCCTTTTCCTTGCGTATTAGCCCTTTTCGGTTGTGCCGAGATCCATATGTCCTGTGCCTATATGACCATAGTCCTATTCCCTTCGGAATTTCAGCGTTTTCAACACCCTGGCACCTCCATCCACAAGATCCGTGATCCTTGATACGATTAAGTCTTAATTAAATGTTCCTTAATTAGTTCATTTAATGAGGGTTAAGAGTTATGTTAATTACGTCGGGTTTTCGGGGTTCGTGGTTTCGTAGCGCATGGGCTCCATGTCCACGAAACTCGCGATGTCCCGATATGCGATGCAATCTGCCACCTGTCTTATGTTGACCCTACTGTGGGCCCCCCCTGTCCCTTGACTCATCGGGAAATCGCGTTTCGCGATTCTGCAAGGTATAAAACTCTCGCTCTTGGGACCTCCGATATCCCGATTCCCGATGGTACGTGTGGGCTCTATCGGGTATCGTGAAATCGCGATTTCCAACACACAATTTCAATGTATGCAAAACCCCGAAATCCCGATTCTTTCAGATCCACCGACATGCGTCCTCCAATCGAACGGCTCTGACCGTGTCGGGAAATCGTAAATTGCGATTTCATTATGTATGAGTTTCACAACTCCGGAAACTCCAATATGCCGAACCCCGATTCCTCGGGATCCTCTGACACGCGTCCAAGAGATGAACGACTCAGATCTCATCGGGAAATCGCGGATCGCGATTTCCTGTTGCACCATTTCCTTACCCTCGAAAACTCTGATATCCCGATCTGCGACTTTCGCCCGATCCCTGACACCTGTCCCGTGTGTTGGACGGCTCAGATCTCATCGGGATTTTCAACCAATTTTTCCTGATCTCTCATCCATAGAAACGTCGATTTCGCGATGCACCAACACCAATGGAGCTGATCACCGCCACGTGTCCTCCCCAATGGATGGTCCAGATCCCATCGGGAAATCGCATATCGCGATTTCAACATGCTCGAGTCTTTTGTCCTCGGAAACCCCGATACGTCGATCCCCGACCTTGCCTAGATTGTTGACACCTGTCTACCAAATGAACGGTTCAGATCTTGTCGGGAAATCACGTTTCGCGATTCCGTGTGACATGATTTTTGTGTGCCCAAATACTCTGATTCCCGATTCCCGACTCTTTCCCAGGTTCTGACACGCGTCCGAGATGATGGACGGTCCTTATCGCCTCTTGTTGTTTCAGGGTTTCGAAATGCAAAAGTTTCGTGTTCACGAAATCCTCGAAACGTCGATTCCTGATTTTTCGATGGGTTATTGATGGTTGACACCTGTCCCACAGATGGATGGCTTTGATTGTATCAGGATTTTTTTTTCATGGATTTCCCGACTCTTCCCGATGATGGACACCTGTCCTTTACTCTGACTCTAGGGGTCCCACCTTGCTTACGTCACCTTTGGGATATTACCGATCGCGATTCCCGGCGACGTAGTTTCCTTATCTTCGAAAACCCTG
Source organism: Picea abies (assembly GCA_900067695.1). Taxonomy (NCBI): domain Eukaryota; kingdom Viridiplantae; phylum Streptophyta; class Pinopsida; order Pinales; family Pinaceae; genus Picea; species Picea abies. The sequence continues at coordinate 4,125 of CBVK0101314308.1, read as the reverse complement.
ATTTCCCGATCCCCGACTTTACAAGATCTTCTGACACGCGTCCTGCACAATGGACGGTCCAGATCTGATCGGGAAATCGCATATCGCAATTTCAACCTACACAAGTCTTACGTCTCTGGAATCCCCGATTCTCCGATGAACAAAACTCCGACAGCGCCTAATCCTTTGCCACCTGTCCTTGAAGATGGATGGTCCTGATTGATTCTCGGGATTTCGGGACCTTCGAGGTCCCAGTTCTCATGACCTCAAGAACTTTGATTTCCCGATGGCCAATATCCCGACTCTCACGCGATCTCTGCCACATGTCCTTCCAAATGGACGGTCCAGATCGCTTCTCGTGGTTTTGGGATTTTGATACCAATGTGCCTATGTCTACGGGATTCCCGATCCCCGACTTTCTCCGGATCTGCGACACGCGTCCCTCAAATGGAACGGCTCTGATCGTATCGATAAATCGTGGATCGTGATTTCATTGCGCAAGAGTTTCATGACTTAGGAAACCCCGATATGCCAATCTCTGACTCTGCGAGATCTACTGACATGCATCCTGCCGATATCAACGGCTAGGATCCGTTCTCAGGATTTCGCAAAACCTCGATGACTCCTCCTATGCACACTAGGGCTTAAACCCCATGCAACTTTTCTAGATCTAATGGCTGACGGGATTTCTCCCTAGATCTGACGGCGCAGATATGTTCTCCCGTGTAATAGACAACTCCCTTTGGGATAATGATCAATTGCATGAAACTTCATGCAGTGTACAAATTTCTTTCTTGGTATGGTTGAAATTTACATGGGTTTATAGTTCTTTGAACTTGTATATTATTACAATCATCGAGGCTAACACAGGCAACTAGTTTACATTGTTCCTGTGCGATACAAGTCTGCTAAATTTCCCTTGACATGTTCATTGGTTCCAGGTATCTACTCTACCCGAAACTTCATTAACAACATTGCTCAATAAAATTAAGTTATGACTTCTCTTTTCTGTGCTCAATAGATTGGATACCCTACTGTATCATGTATTAGTCACAATTAGTCCACTGAACGTGTATCTCTTACAGGTTAAGCGTGGCTAGAGTTAACACTCCAAGTTTCGGCCCTTAGGCCCCATATTTCAAACTAAGACGCTCTGATACCATATGTAATGCCCATATCATTCTAGGCATTAATTTAATTTCATAAACAATTCATTTTCTAAACGGAGATAACGATTTCACAGCATATATTTATTTTCTCAACAACAACTTCGGTAATTTAGATTTATCAAAGGGTAATAACTTTCTGGTAAAAATGAGATAAATGCATAACTTGACAAATACCTGATACTGATGCTAATTTCTGCTGCCTTGCTGTGTTTTCTCCTGTTGATACACAAATTAACCCTGCCACAAACAAGCAAATAACTGCCCAAAACTACTGTCCTCCCTGCCAACTAGGAAATCTACCTAGCTCCAAGATATCTACGGATATCTTGGCCCTCTGTGCCCAAAATCTTCAGAAACTTGGTGCCTCCCTAGATCAAACCACAGTTCAGAACACTCTGTTCCTTGCTTACAACAAGCCAACAGTCCACAAAGTAACACAGGCTCACAGCCAATACAGTAGTGTACAAAAAGTTGCTACTCACAGTAGATACCGTGGTGCAGAACTCTCTGCTCACCACAGAATACAACAGTTCATCACAAAACACAGAGTCTAGAGGCCCTCTGCTCACCCAACATAGTAGTTCATAGCCAAATATCACAGTACGCAGAATCTCTCTGCTTCTGGCAATTACAGTGGTCCTGAGCTCACAGCCTCACAGCATCTATCCCCACCGAATGGACTGCACATCCCCCTCTTCCCGCCCCTTATTCCTCCCTGCCGCCTCACGCAGTAACTCTACCACCAACCCCCTCCACGCGTCCTCCGACCTGCGTCTCTCAATAAATTTTATTGCCTCGGGATTTATGGGCTCCCGCACCCTGCATACGCAACCCTGTGCATACATAACTCTGTTCTTATCTCCATTCTTACTGACTGTCTTTTAAATTGGTTTATCATATCATTGAATGCAGTCTGCAATCAATGTTATTTCATTAATTGTAATTCTTTCTTAATTAAATCTTGCTTAATAATCTTTAATCATTTATCAGTTTAGGGGCGTTACACGGTCTAGCTCTTTGAGGCGATCTACCTGTCCGCAGGGAGATTTTCCTATAACAGAAACTGGCGACTCAACTGGGGAGTCCTCAAATCGAAACTTCTTGTTTTGATTTCTCCTCATAGACCTTGTTTTACCCCTTGATTGTTTCAAACCTGGTTCACTCCTCTTTTGATTGGTTTCATGAGCTGATTGACTCCCTACCTCATCACACTCAGCCTAATTGTCGAAACTGAACTGCAATTTTTGGATTTTTGACACTTTTAGGAGCTTTTTGAACTTGGCGCCCTTGTCCCTGTGTCAACAGAGCGCCAACACTCCCTTGTTGCCTTACACAGAGCGCTATAATGCTCCTTGTCCTTGATAACAGAGCGCCAGCCCTCCTTTGGCCAATAAACCTTCTAGAATTGTTTTTTCAGGGTTTTACCTTTGTGTTTCTCTTGCTGGGTCACCTTGTGAGTCAATCCTTCTTCCTTTATAACTTTGACATCTGTCTTTTTTTGAAGAAAAAATATCTTGTTGTCTGGATTTTGTAGCCTTCTTCACTATTGTTGTTGAGTTTTTCTATCATTTGGAGTTTGAAACCCATGCATTGTCTTTCTCTCCCTTTTTGACTGAGCGAAAAACGTTGGTGAAGGTCATCAGAGGCCTACGGATCTTTTCATTTGATTTTAGTCAAGTTCATTGTTCTTCGACATTTCTTTTGGTGTGAAGTTCTTGATTTTTCCTTGATTGTTTCTTTTCTTTTGCTTCTTGTTTTGATCGCAACGAGAGGGTGTATTGTTTGTATGATTCTTGCTTGTGTTGGTCTGATTTTCATTCATCCAAAAAGATAATTAGCAAGACGAGCATTGTTTTGAATTAATCATTATTCATGTGCAAACAATAAAGAAGCATATTCATGATTGATTGTGCATATTAGAAGGCATCTCTAAAGTTTTAACATCACATCAGGATTTGATTGAAGAAAATTTGTTTGAGGACATTCCTTATTGGTTCCTGTTAGTGAAAAGAACTCTCTCTCTCTCCCCTAGATAGATGTTCATCGAAAATAAATGACTGCTTATCATCTTTGATGCATTTTTGGGATTGAGTCATAATTCCATTCGTTTCACTTCCATGCACCCCTTTTGAGTAAAGAACATCTATAAAATGCTTGCTAATTAAAAATTATCTAGAACTTTTTCTTTTCTAGGATTCTCCACCAACAGTAGACTAGGCTTAGTACTTTGGATTAGGTTGTGAGCATAACTCTCCAAAGTTTCCAAAACAAACATTAGCATCCTGAGTTAGGGAGAGTCAAATCCAATTATCATATAAGTATGCCTGGGATCCCCCTCTCACACAAGGGTTACGCACGAGGTCACATTCGGGTGAGCTATGGAGATTATCCCTCCGTGATTTAACTGATTGTGGTGGTCAAATCATATTATGGGGATCACTTAAAGGTAAATCCACAATTACTGTGTGGAATCCTTTTAGTTGATTTCGAGCTCGATACCTTGCCCATACGTTCGGATCGGACTGTCGACTGTTCCTGCCCAGGGGCTGAATGCGAATTAGTAACCTTAGTGGCCATAATATTTAGGCTCTTACACAAGGTGACGGTGAAGGGAAGTCTCACTGTACCTGGAGCAGACATTGGTCAAACTCACTCAGGCTCCTTGGAGGGTAAATCCACAATTACTGCGTGGAAGCTTGCACCAAGGCGTAAGTCTGTTAAGCAGGTCGCCATTGTAACTGTTCCACCCTATCCCCACCCCTTCTAAACTTGATCACGCGATGTTGGATTTCATCACCAACTAGTACGGTCATCGAGAGAAGGTCCTGTTTGCTTGGTTGTGATTCTTAGATTCTATTAGAGTATGTTGTTTATTTTTGGTAGTTGGCCATAGATCTCTTTCGCCGACTCTTTTTCACCAACATCGACCCTCCACACTGTTTGTGGAGACTATAGGGACTTCCTCCAGAAAATATGG
>CBVK0101314303.1:0-11279 GCA_900067695.1 Picea abies | reverse complement strand
GAGAATTTATATAATATATAAATTCTCTATTAATACCTCCCCCTCCCACCTTCTATGGTATAGTATTTATCAATTCCATAGAAATATAACTTAATTTTAAATTTATACAAAAACACACACTCTATAAATAAATAAATAAAGCATATTACCATAAATTCATTTTAATTTAGTATTTATAAATATTTAAAATTTACATTTGAATTATTAATGTATTCCTCTCCATACTTGTTAAATTTAAATTTAAAATAATTACTCTCCATACTTTATAAATTTAAATTTAAAGTAAATTTACAATTTCTATTAAAAAGTTTTAAGTTACAAATTTTTTTTTTTACCATACTCTGTTCATTGGAGCTAGCTAATTGTTTAAGCTAGCTCTAACTTAAAAGTTATTTTATTAACCTGGAGACAGACAGGCGTTCATATTTGTACTTTTATTTTGTACTTTAACAGTCCCTAGATAAGTAACATTCTTCAAAAAGAAATAATTACGTAAACTAATATTTTATTTAATCGTCCCTAACATAAATAACATTCTTCATTCTTCAGAAAGAAATAATTACATAAACCAATATTTTATTGATTCATGGAAAATTAAAAAACCCATGTCATGGCGATGCGTCACACTGTAAAAATCAATGGTCAATCTTTGCTTCAATTATAACTTGGAGTAGGGTATGCAAAGAACGATTTTTCTCTCTATTTACTCATCAGAATTTGGTCAACTAAATTTTTTTTTGGGGGGGGGGGGATAAATCGGATTTAAAGAAATTTTTTTTTGGGGGGGGGGGGATAAATCGGATTTAAAAGTCGTAAAAGTTTCCTCGTCCTCGCGCTTATTAATCTCGATAAATCATTTTTACCGTTACAACCAATTTAAGTTAAAAATCACCGAAATAGAAATAAAATCGTCCTCGCGCTTATTAATCTCGATAAATAATTTTTACCGTTACAGCTAATTTAAGTTAAAAATCACCGAAATAGAAATAAAAATGAGAACATGGAAAATTCATCCAAACGGCGATGCTAATATTTTACAGTACAGGATTGAAGGCATTGAAGATAAAAATGAGTGAAATGAGAAGAGAGAAAGTTACTGTACATGATTGAAGGCGCGTGGAGCATTGGGCGTGGAATAATGGATTGACAGTGGACGTGTATGTGAGATCGAATCCCAAGGTAAAAGTGAGGCGCATGCTGAGAAGGAATCTGGGGTAAATACCCGACGGTCAAAACAAGCATGTCACCAACACTCGACACTTCCCGGAGGTGGGTGGGCTATCATGATCTCGGGGTTTTTGAAAGGTTTTGCCTTCTAATGAGAGGCCAATAATTGGGAAATTACTTGTTTAATATCTCGGTCCAGAAAAGCGATGGCAGAAATCGGTCACATGGGGGCGGCTGTACGTATTTCTGGGGTTGGGTGTCTATGGCGTGGGCGGCCTTTGACTTTGGGCTGCTCGGCTTCCACGTCAGTGATGGGGCGATAAGACAGGGAAAGAGACGCTCACGTGGAAATGTTGGCCGCCGTGGACTGTTGTCGTGGTGTCTCGGCAATGAGACACTTCTTCCATTCGCTTCTGTAGCCACGCCTCCAGTCATGCTTTTACTTCACATGTGGATTTTGTACAGTGCATTCAACTTTGCTTCGGCCAAGCCCGGCAGATAGGACGGACATGCCACCAACAAGCGGCGCTCAGTCCATGCATTTCTGTCTCGTGCTCCCTCTTCTTTTTTCTATCTTTCTCTCGCTCGTCGCGGGCCACCACTCTGTCCCCTCTTCAATACATTTGTCCCCAATCTCAAATTTCCTCCCAGGCCCACCTGTCCCTCTCTACATTCCTTACCACTATTATTTTTCCATTCTTCGGGCCATGTGCACAACTGTCCTTCTCATGTGAACTTGTCAAACTGTGAGAAAACTCACATCTCGTTCGGTCACGTCGTTTACATTGAAGACTGTGTACTACAGTCTCAATTCGTTCAAGATACACGGCTTTTTCTACCATGAAATGATGTTTGCTTCCTGTTCCTGTCTCAATACAATGCCCATCCATAGTTACTGAAAAAGTATGATGTGGTCAAGTAACGCCACCTTCCATATCTGAAAACGGAGTAGGCTAAATGAGTAGCAAACAGAATCATTTTTTTGGGTTAAAAAATGGCTTGAATCCGGTCAAATTTTGATTAGTTGTTCGAGTTTTTTTATGGATTAAAGTTTCATGTATTTCAAAATGGTTTTTTTTCCATTTTAAACCAACCCAAATACTCAGAAAATTGATCGGAGTTTTAAATTAGCCAAAACTTTAAAACCCCAAGATCAAAAACCCTGCCAAAAAAATAACAGAAAAGATTGCTCGAGTTAACCCACTCCTCTCAAAACTATTCACGCTTCTTCTTCTACTAACCCTAGTTACGATTTCGAATCCACGTTTTCCTCCTGGCCTACACATACATTGTGATAAATCAAATCTCAGTCTCTCTGTCTAAATATTAAAAAAGGACGTTGTAACACCATAAATCGAAAAAGCATTCATTTTTTTTGGACCCAAAACATTCATTCCTCGTCTGGATTTTCCACCTACTTTATTAACAGACACCCATATCCTTGGCCTCCTATTCGGCCACCTATTCGGCCATAATAACTTTATGACCATAAAAGCTTTTGAGTTTATTCTATAACAAAGGAATGCATGCTGTTCAAAACTACGCAAGAATAAATCTCAACCTATTAAAACCTACTCCAATTAAATATGCCATTTTTGTGATAAACGCTCTGGAGTGTTTCCTCCAACTTAAACATCATGAAATTTAAGACGTTAAAAAATGGGGAAAAGTGTTTCAAGGAAGAATTATAAATTTGAAAACTAATGTACTCTGGAAAAAAGTTGTTATTTGGCAATTATTATGGTATAAAGGTTTCCGTTTAAACTAGTGAGAGAGTCCAGAGTCATGAACTCGTGTCCTCGAGATAAGCGGCCAAAGTTGTTGAATACACATCTCGAGATCCAAATTCCAAAATGTTCCCATGCTACTTGAGATGCCCTCGATTAACTGACAATCAAATGGTAAAACCAACATTATTATATGAAATTTGTAATATATTAATACAAAGGATATTTGTATATCCCTTTCTTGTCCGAGAGACATTAAGACAATTGCACTATTTAACCCTCATTTCTTCAATAATCGCATTAGTTTTATATAGGGAGAATTTGTTAGGAACGTAAGATAATTATTGACTGACGGGGGACATTCAACGAGAGGTAGAGACTGCGCAACAAGCTAGAGACAAGACAGAGCTCCTTCTCTGTCCATCCCTAGTTAGGGAATTAATACCAGGTCTGCTTTGATTGGGATTGCAGACCAAAGTAGTGAATCACGACACACTGGTGGGATCCCATGATGTTGCAATGTTTTTTCCTTGTTTTTTAAGGCTAAAAATTGGCCAAAGCTCCCTAATTAGTTAGAAATAATTTAAAGCCCTTGGTGGCACTGTAGCATCCTCATAATCCCATAACCTCTGGCCTTAAGTTGCCTTATATATTAGACCTAACTTGCGTCTTCTCAAAGGTAAAACGGGGAAAAGAACCACAAGGTCGCTTTTGACATGCGGTACAGTTGCTTCTGCGCCTTGCATTCAGAGTAGCATAAGAACAAGGTGTGAAGGTGCATCTGATAATTAGAGACAAAGAAAGGAGCATCGATACAAGTACGTCTTATCATATCAGACATTGGGCAAGTGTAGTGTACACACGGTTTCCGTATGTAAATGCAGCTGAAGTTTTCATGAATGCTGCATTTTGGTGTTTGTGGGATCCGAGGTCACTGTTACTCCTCCATTCTTGCTCTATATAATGCTATGAGGGGGCATGGGGTATACACAAACACACTTGTACACAGCCTTTAAGGAGACTTCGTGGCAATGTATTGACCAGAACTTCATCAAGTCATTTCAGAGCCCTCACACCTGGTAGTCTGCTGATAATATTTTCAGATCAATCACTTGGGATTCATCGTTTTGGTGATCTAGGTTTCCCGGCATCTTGGAATAATCATCATCAATATGGGGTATAAATTCATGGCTGCATTCTTGGGATTGCTTTTACTTGCATGCAGCTCAATACAGGCAGCATACACTAATACTGAAGGTAAACCCTATATATATATATGGTTGAGGCTTTTGAGAAATCAGCATCATTCATTCACTGTATCTATGCTATCAGATTTAAAAGATCTTAAGCAGAAATTTTGGTTCTCTAACTTTGGGACATATGCAATTAGGGTAAGTTTATTTAGTGTGTTTTCTAACGTGGGGATCATCACTGTGTGGCCTCTTGCAGAGGGTAATATACATGCAGAGAACACGTTACCACTGGAGTATCCAGTTGCTTCTAGAGTTGATGAATTGCTCGGGCAATCCTCTGGAGAGAATAATGTAAGTTTCTACACAGCTCCTAGCTATGGATACGTACGATGTTAATGTCTGCAGCTTATTGTTTTATGTTTTTAGAAGATGAAGACTTGCACTGTATGATGTGTATACAGTACACAATATTTTGGCAAAGGCTTTTAGACGTGGTTATGAAGAAACTGCTAGATCTAGGGGAAATTTTGTTGTTAGTAGGTGTGATATATGGCATCCGCATGCTTTGAATTTGAAACAAGTAGTGCCGTGCCAACACAGAATTGTAATTAATTATGTCAGATGGAAGGATACTAGTTCTAAATTCATATCCCTAATGTTTTTGCGTTGCCATTGCAGGAAATAGTGAGCAGGAAATTACTGAGAGGATCAGTGGGGAGAGGATTGACAGAGTCGGAGAAAGCGGAGCATAGCAGATTTCAAGCAAAACGTAGTGAATCAGATGACAGTCTGCATGTGCCTGACAGAGATTTGGCCTCTAAGAATAGAGAAGGGATTGCAAATGATCATCATGAGTTGCTGTTGTCAGGTGCCAGCTTGAACCATATATCTACACAAAATGAACGGAAAAGCATGACTGCAAATGAGCCGAATAACTTACTTGCAGCAAGTATGCAAGTAACACCTCGTCAGATATACGAGAAACCTAGTTTTCACGTTGATTACAGTGGACCTAAAACTCACAACCCTAAGCACCACTGAGCCTTCAGGTCCAAGTCCAGGTCCAGTACGGAATGGAAGATTAGTTGTCCATCACTACCTACTTACTGTTACAGATGGTCAGGGACGAGATGGGAGAAATATATTTATATACATAAAATGACTACTTATGAGAAGTATATATCTGTAAATGCTAGCTAGAGCTAAGCAAGAAGGAATCGGGAGTTTTCCTGTACACATTTCTAAGAGAAAAATTCTATTGAATGCATTTACATATAGTTGTTGCCCCATTCGGGAGGGCAAAATGTAAGAACAACGGTGATAGTTGTAATATTAGATTCGTTATTGATATCATAACACTAACTCAATATGCTATGAGTTGAGAAAACTACACACTATAATCAATATTTTTCGTTTAGCATTGTGTACGATTCGACTACGTCATGATTTGTTCTTTACTGTATCCATATGTATTTTTCCTGTGTACCATTTTAGTACTGCACGGCGCATTGCCTCCTGAACAGCCAGTGCTTGTTATTCTGATTATTTATCGGACATATTGAAGCTTGATTTCATGCATGTTTTATGATTATATACTGTGAATCCGCTAAATCTGCGCTGAACTGTTATGCTTTTCAATTAAATATTTATTCTTTTTGCGTCTTTATGTGCTTTGTCTTTTAACTATATGGCATTCCTTCAATATTTTGTCTGTTTATTTTTCAATTTCGTTGATTAGTTAGTATGTTGTGACCGGACAGCTACAGAGAAGAGAGGAATGGATATATAGCTGCTGCTGACACACTCTAATAGATAATGTTGTGCTTTCCTGCAGGATCACTGGCTTCCACGAGGACACCAGTCAGTGCAATAAAAGTTGTCAACACTGGATCAGGACAGCATCAACCGAACTTACAGGTATTGTACTTACTACTCACACATATTATACCGCATCAACATCTACAAATTGGAATTTATTTATTTACTTTCAAGGTCCATCTCATGCATCCTAAAATATTAGGGTTAGGGTTAAAGCTGGAAGACATAAAAGTTACAAAATCAAGTCTGACAACTTTTTGTCTGCTCTACTGTACCCTACCAGATAACTGGAAAGGAAGTCAGGGTGGCATCTCTGAAATCATTTCTAAGCAGCCTTTACCACAATCTACATAAGAGGATATCACTGCGGGAGGTTCTCAAGAAGCAAATATTATCTGATACTATGGCTAATAATCCCGGTGTAAGTTCAAATAAGCACATCCCTACAAGTCCAGTCTCTCTACAAGTGTCTCAGCCTTTCTCAGATCCATATGCAACTTCAGAGTCACCAACACCAGATGATACTACAGATATTACAGACATGGACTACACTCCTGCTCAGAAAAAGCCCCCCATTCACAACAAATCGGCACCTTAAGTAAATCTGATGAAGTATTAACCGTTAATATAGAAAATACTATCATCTCCAAGTCTCAGTGTATTACCATATCTTCACCTCCTTGTACTTTAAATAACCAGATATTCACTTTATTGTATTGTAAACTCTAGATCATAGATTCTCTGTGAAGACTTTTATCATCAGCGGTTAATAAGTCCAATATAAAGGTTGGAAAATATCTGGTGTTTTTGTAGTGTCTTTTAAATTCTCTATATCCGAGTTTGATACTGGACATTCCTTTATCTTCTTATTACATGGCCTGATCTTTGTCGCCAATATTACATCATAATGGTTGCTTTTACCTCAGTGTTTTTTGGTCCATTACTGATCCTGATGGGCATCCCAGCTTTTCTATTTATTGCATGAATGCAAACAGGGTTTGGGTGTAATAATGTACATGTGGAGGGTAATTGTGAGGCTTCATGTTTTCCATATCTTGTCTTAAACATAATGTTTGCAGCATAAGGTAGGCGGTGAAGGCACGTGAGGAACATATGGACGCTTCTTAATCTCTGTCATTCAGGAAGATATGGACGCTTCTTAAGCTCTGTCATTTTAAAATTGAGCTTAACATTTTTGGTATACCTTGTAACACAAGGATGATATATATGCAAATTACATGGATTTCTCAATATCTAAAATTTGGCATTTCTTTACCAACAAAGTTTATTGAAATTTTGGGTATTTCCCAGTACCATCAGATACTTTAGTTTCAACCTTCCGTTTAATAAAATCATTACTACTGCAATAACAACATTTTAGTTTAGTTTATTTGAAATTTTGGGTATTTCCCACTCCCATCAGATCCTTTAGTTTCAACCTTTCGTTTAATAAAATCATTACTACTCAAATAACAACATTTTAGTTTAGTTTATTTGTAATTTTGGGTATTTCCCACTACCATCAGATCCTTTAGTTTCAACTTTTCGTTTAATAAAATCATTACTACTGCAATAACAACATTTTAATCACTCATAAACACCATGGGAGGAGTTAGAAAATTTTCTTTTCTCAATTATAAGATAGTGGGTAAAATGATTTTTCAGAAATAACAAAATTAATAGAATTGTGTTATATTTTCTCAAACATATATGTAATGATATTTACATATAAACCATCCATGTGTAAATGTGGGATACGTTAATGTGGAGATATTGTCGAGATATTGTAGTTATAGAATGATTTTTCATAGAAGTAGCCATATTTAATAATAAGATTATATTATTTTTCCTCAAATAAATAAGTACACAAGTAAGAAGCTCATTTAAATAGACACTTCTTAGTGGAATTCATTTATATAATCTTAATTGATTTACATATAACTTTTTTTTAGTGGAGCTCATTTATACAATCTTAATTGATTTACATATAACATATATTTACATATAATTTTTTCTTAGTAAAATGTGTTTAGATAAAAGAACCATGGTGATATAACTAGGTGATAGAGATTATCAAGTTGTCAAGATATATTACTAAATGTAAATGGTTGGAGTGCAGTTTTTCCATGGTCTCTTATGGACTTTTTAAATTTTGAATAGAGCCATTTATCAATGCTAGGTTCAAAGATGTGATTTTTATTTGATATTTTTTTTTCTTAGTATTGAACATGTTTTTTCAAGTTTATTTTTCTGTCCTTAATATTGAACATGTTCTTCTAAGTTGTGTGAAGTTTTGAGATGTATATAAGTTACAATTTTTTTAGAGTATTACAAAATTTCTAAAAATAAAATCAACCTTGTGGTAAACATTACATTCTTTAAATAAATTGGTTAAATTGGGAATGGGAATGAAGGAAAATAATATTGCATGAAATTGTTCACGATAAAACAAAAAAAAAAAAAATTATGATAAAATACAAAAATAACTACAACTCTCAAAGTTACTACTTTGACTCGATATTTTTATAGAACTAATAAATTCTCAAATGACATATCATGAACAATGCACATCTCTTTCACTACAAGTGCATTTCATAAGAAGTGGTATATTTTATCAATCTATGCATACAAAGAAACATAGTTCAAAATGAATCTTAATCCCTATAATTTAGCAAGGAGATGTTGGAAAGATGGAAAAGTTTCTCTTTCCACTCCATAATATGCATGGTCATTTTTTCACATATTAAATCTCTAGTAAATGTAACATCATAACTTATTGGTATTATTTCAGAATGTGGGTTTTTGCAAAATGACATATTGTACATATTTGTTTTGGTGAAATTGTGTAGATTTTGTTTTTATTGGGATTATCATTACATATTGATCCATCCCAAGGCTAAATGACCAAATCTAGAGACGAATTTTGGAAGTATACTATAGAGAAATGAGTTATGATAGATCGTCATAGATTGATCGTTTACATTCTTGAAATTATCATTCCATTTTTAAGTCATGTAGGATCGTACAATATGCGTGTTTATGTGTGTGGACATGAGCAACTTGCAACATTAATTTCTGCACTAAGGAAACCAACACAACCAAATAAAAGGTGGTTGGTGTACATATCAAACATGTATTATGTGGATGAAACACTTCCCTTTCCACTCTCCTCCAATATCAAAGCCTCTAACTTATTTAACATGAATTAGAAATAAAAATAAATTAGATCCCACAATCATAACCTTATATTTCACTTGACGAAAAAACAAAACAAAAATAATTGGAACCATTACATAGAAGTTTTTCACTACGTGTTCACTACTAGCAAAACTTGATTTTGTGGAGGTTTTCAATGTTAACCTATGGGATATTTTATTTTATTTTTTATTTAAATCTCTACTAAAACATCCACAACTAAAAGTGAAGAATTTTATAGATTTTTTGTCCCAATGGGTGGAGATCTTTGCAAATCTTTTTTTTTTTTTCATTGTTCCTACATAGATATGGGACACTTGTGCACTATTGATATGAGAGCACTATAAATTGTAGCCTATGTGGTGCACATATATAAGTGACCTACACTACTACACTTAATCAAAATAGGTACATTGTCAATAGGCATGGGTGTTGGAACACCCTTTTTCTGAAGAGATGATGATTTCTAGTATGCCCAAATCATTGGTGCTCCAAATGAGATAGATACACCAATTCTCCCATATTTACGTGAAGGATTGATGCACTTTTTTTATATATGTCAAATGTTTCCACATCATTATTGGTCCAATTTTCTAATTTATTGTTTCATATCTACATTATATCACCAATGCATCCCCATTTCATATAAATAACCAATGTTCTTAGGAATTTTGAGATTATTGTTTCATCTCCAATCTATTGAAGCAATGAATCATGTAGAAAATGTTATATTACTAGTGTAAAATATATGGTAGAGCACTAATGTGATAAATATTTTAAAACACCAAAGGAGGACCTTTCTTCACAAGGAAAACCTTATGGACATAAAGGTGTTCCCCCACATTCATAGATGTCATCCCTAGTAAACATGATGATGTAATTTAGTGTGATTAACCTAGGGGGATTTGAATTGGGTACCTGCTAGCACAATCCAAATAGCCCAACAACATTGATGACAATTGATTAAAATAACCCATTAGGTTCACCTTAGTGAAGAAACTATGTGTGTGTGTGCATATCAAAGTGCTTCAATATTGAAATGATGAACTAATTCCCTAATATAGATATGGATAACCCTGGTTCCTAGGAAAATATAAGACAAATTGCATTAAAATGATTTATTTTATTTTATTTTAGGTTTGATAATAATAAAGGTTTTGTAGAAGGTTTCTTCTTACAACCTTTTCCAAATCATGGTGCTCCTATATTGTATGACAACACCCAAATCATGGTGCTCCTATATTGTATGACAACATTAGTGTGTTAGATAAAAAGAAGCATGAGTGACAAAAAGAAAAGAAGAAGACTAAATTTAGAATTTCGCATGAAATTATGTACACTTTAATTAATGAGAATATGGGTTTAATTATTCACTTTACACTTTAATTAATAAGAATATGGGTTTAATTCTTCACTTTAAATATTAATTATATCTATTTACCTTTTATAAAATTAAAAAAGAATATGAATATGTACATGGTATCACACCACTAAGTTTGATTTATTCCCAAGTCCACTAAAATCTATCATACCCCAAGTTCGTTGATTTCACCCATCACTCTTGTAGTAAGTCTTTCTCCCCTTTATGTTTCATTTTTTATATGATATTAAATATATTTACATATCCATATATCTCATATATCTTAGTTTGATATTATTAATTTTGAATTTTCAATATATTGATTCAAGATCAAGTCCACTCACTTCTCTCATCCCTTTATGTCAACTAAATTCTCTCTTCCCTTTGTTGTAAGCCTTGCTTATATTTATATTTTAATTTTTGATGTGAAATTAAATATATTAGAACAATAATATACCCAAGTTTGATATCATTTATATTAAATTCGGTTAGATCATAATACATGTTTAAGCCAAATGCATTCCACCATCTAAAAAACTATTACAAACCTCAATTTAGAAAAAATACTATAGAAAGATAGTAAATGATTTGGATATCCACTTTACCCTACCAATTATGCCATGGCATCATCAAACCACCATTCTACGTTTGATGTACTTCAATATCAAGGATAAATGTATTTGATAACACTCTAGTAGTATGTGGTCATTCAACATATAAAGTGTAGAAAATGGGTCCTCTACATGTGCCATTATCCATTTTCCTACCAAGTTTTTTTTCTAAAACTTTTAAATTTCTGACACAAAAGTTATATATATA
>CBVK0101314299.1:0-12657 GCA_900067695.1 Picea abies | reverse complement strand
CCCCCCCCAAAAAAAAACTAAATCTAGCCATCGATTACCAAAGAAACATCAAGTGACATGAGAGATCCCTCTCTGAGATGAGAAGGCTAGTGCCCAGATCTAAATATGATTGAAACAATTACTTTTGTCATTTTTCTATCAGCCAGACAAAATTTACAGAGTTCTAACATTCTGGCGCCGTTGTTGGGGATCAAAAGTGAAATCTTCCCTTGGAAAAGAACAACTTAAAGATTCAATTTTGATTCCTGAGGGTGACAGTGAATCAAATACCTTATTGTCTGATATTATTTTTTTCCTTGATGACTCCATTACCAAGAGACCAGTTGCACCAAGCAATTTGAGATAAAAATCCTGGCTCCTAAGAGAATTCACACCAGGAGAAACCCAGACCCAGAAGCTGCAATCCCTGTTGTTTTGAGGGTTAATATTGCGCTCAACCATTCTCATAGGTGAGCTACACAGGACCTGTGAGAATGGGTCATTCTTGTAGGTGAGCCCAAAGGCACCTACGAGAACCTTGCACTGTGCCTAAAGGGCACCTGCGAGAACCGCAAAGTGTAAAAGTTTTTTAAAAATTTGCTCAATGAAAAGATACCAATTTATGAATAGAGTTACTAATATTCTTCTTGTGCTTCTTATGCAAGTATTTGGCCATCACAATGGTTCTAGAATGGCGTGAAATGGAGCACAAAGAAGATAATTCCATTGCCAGAAATCATCCGCCCACTATTGCTAATTTGCAAAACTGTGGTCTTCTGAAGTACTTTCGTATCCTGGGCATGATGGCCCAAGTCAGGTTATTGGAGTACTTTGTGCATATGTGGAATCCCGATCAACAAGTATTCCATGTAGGGGTCCACACATTGTCCTTGGATATCAAGGACATTTACTTCTTGACAGGAGCGTCACGACGTGTGTACCACGTGAACCTGACTGGTAGCAGAGGTGGTGGGCTGCCCATGAGTGAGTACTATCGCTTGCACTGTGTTCCAGAGGTAGAGAGGAGAAAAGGGAAAGTATTTATTTGGGGAGTGTAGGATTTGAACCTCCGCACTATTTTTTTCACCATTGCTCATATGGCTTGGAGCTCTTCTCCTCACATGGCTCTTTACAGCTACTTTCAGTATGCCATAGAGTGTACTGAGCCTCGGGTTTTTAACTGGGAAGATGCAGTGCTTCGTAGCATGAAGAGGCATTTGACCAAATGCAAGTGAGGTAACCTAAAGAAATTTGGGTATGGGTCTTTGTTGGTGTCCTTCTTTCTTGAGAGGGTTTCATTACTGAGGCTGCAGGTTGAGTGGGATTTACCGGCCCCAACAGATCCAAGAATGCTGAGATGGTGTCAGCTCATGGCCTGACATGTAGCGGGACCAATTATCAAATATGATGATACCTTCTTCGACTGGTTGTGACCACAGATGTTGATGGTCGACGATTATGCTTATGCCGGGTTGGATTTCCGAGGAGATTCGGACTTAGTCCTACCCGAGGGTGCTCAGTGGGGGGAACTTGGTAAGAAGTACACAATTTTTTTTCTTTTTTAAATGTTTTTGTGAATTTTATCATATGTAAATGTTTTTTATATGTTCGTCCAAAGACTAAATACAAAATTCATTTTTTATGACACAAATGTGGGACCTTACCGACCTCTTGGTACTTCTCCTATTCAGCGGTGAGGAGAGGTAGCACTAGTTCCACAATGGGACGCCGAGGATTATGAAGTGGTGGAACAAAACCTAGAGGGTTTGACAACAGATATTCCATACATGCCTCTTGGAGAGGTTCCACGATGTTATCAGCGTCATATAGTAGGAATGTCAGAGTCCATTGGTCGACTACTCCATAGGGTTTCCCAGGTAGTCGTGTGTTACTGTGAACGTCATCCATGACGTCACTTTGTAGAAGCTATGAGCTTCAGATTTTGACATTTTTGTCTTCGGAGAGAACTTTTTTGTAAAAACTCTTTTGATTGTTATATATACATACGGCTTCTACCGGTTTATCTTGTGTTGTGTGAAAATTGATGTGATTGATTTATAAATGATCCAAATATCTGTCTAATACATAGTTATCCAATGCATCAGTTAATGTATTTAGACATCGAGGAATATGTTGATATTCAATATAATCAAAATAATGTTCCAAGAGGTGAATTCGCAAATACACCCGTAACAAAGTAGGACTTAGAATAGTATAGACATTACTTAACTGTAGTACTACAAGCTGTGAATCGAGTCACACAACCAAATGATGGATTCCGAGTGAGATAGAATCAATCAATAATTCGATAACGGTGCTATACTCTGCAATATTGTTGGTCGCACAACCGAGACACACACCTCGTAAGGATACAAGTTTGTTTGTAGGGGCGTAAATTTCCCATGCAGCGGAAGAAAGGTTCTGAGTACTATGGCTAGCACCATCAGCGAAGCCAATGTAGGGTAGTGAAGACTCCGACATCTGGAAATCAAACACAACGTCACATAAGGGCAGAGACGAGATAACGACAAAAGCAAGCTATAGTAACACACAAGAAGTATGATACAATAAAAATACAAGTACTCATGCATAGGTGATTTTATGCATAGTACTTCATCAAGTACAACCCATTCTTGGGTTCACTCAAAGGGATACCATCATAATCGACTAACTCATAAGCCCCTTTTTCCAAATATCGTAGAACGATATAAGGACCTCGCCACATGGCTTCGAATTTTCTAGCTCCTAGCATATATC
This sequence comes from Picea abies, assembly GCA_900067695.1. Classification (NCBI taxonomy): domain Eukaryota; kingdom Viridiplantae; phylum Streptophyta; class Pinopsida; order Pinales; family Pinaceae; genus Picea; species Picea abies. The sequence goes on along the minus strand of CBVK0101314299.1, from coordinate 9,921 downwards.
GATCTTGTTCAGAGAGGAGAACTAGATCTCCTTCGGAGAAAATGTGAGGCTTGACATGTTTGTCGTATTGGGCCTTGACACATTTTTTCTGAGCTTCTATGACTAGGGTAGCATCGCGTCGAGTTTCGTCTAATCGCATAAGATACAATAGAGGTTCTTCCTCAGCAGAAGTGTTTGGTAGGAGTTCAACAACTAGTTTTAAAGAGGGTATCTCGCATTCAATCGGGAGAATGGCTTCCACACCATAGACTAACCAGAAAGGTGTGAACCCAGTAGCAGACTTGACGGATGTCTGGTAAGACCACAATGCCCAAAACAACATTGTGTGCCAACTTGTTTTGTGAATCCCTATCATTCATCGAAGCATAGTTATGAGAACTTTGTTAATTGCTTCGACTTGGCTGTTGGCTTGTGGGTAATAGGGCGTTGAGTTTTCATGGTGAAGACCCAACTTTTCAGTAAGTTCGGACATCATGAAGTTTCTAAAGTGGCTACCGTGATCAGTGATGATAGCCTGGGGAACACAAAAACGATCTATGATGTGATTAAAAATGAATAATGATGCAGTCTTTCCAGTGTTGTCAAATGTCGGCATCGTCTCAGCCCATTTCATAAAGTAATCGATGGCTACAATAATGTATCCATGCTCCCCAGTTGAGTGAGGGTGACATGTCATGAAATCGATGCCCCATTTCACAAAAGGACCATCGAAGACCACAGGATGAAGAGGAGCGGGATGTGACCGCATCTTGTTATTATAGCTCTGGCAAGCATGGCATTTTTGAACGACAACTATGCATTCATTAAATAAAGAAGGCCAAAAATACCCTACTCGTAAGATCTTCTGGGCAGTAGCATACCCAGACATATGACCACCACAAGCTCTAGAATGGTAGTCATTCAAAGCTTTGTCGGCTTCATCGAATGTGAGGCAGCATCGAAAAGAGGAGTCAATCCCCTGACGATAAAGAGTATCCCCAAGGATAATATATTGACGAGCTTGGTATCGTATTCGACGTAAGTTAGTACTAGACAAAGTTGGACATAAAGTATGGGTTTGGAGATATATAATGATATTTCCATACCAAAGATCATCGGTGCTGATGAGGAAAAGGGATTCATCAGGTAATGAATCAGCAGCTACATTTTCCGTTTTAGAATAGGGAAATTCACATATCAACTCAGCAAACACTAAGGACTTCTTAGACTTGGCGTGTTCGAATTCCAAGTCAAACTCCTGGAGTATCACGATCCATTTGGAGTATTTTCCTCCTAGAAATTGACGTGTGAGAATGTGTTGCATAGGGTTGCAGTTAGAAATCACTGTAGTCTTGCGCGAGAGGATATAGTTTCGTAAGTGTTGGACGGCTTGGATGGCTGCCAAGGCCAGTTTTTCAACATATAAATACTTGATTTCAGTAGGCGTTAGACTTCGAATCAAGTAGTAGATAACATGTTCGTCGTTAACACCATCCTCTTGGACAAGAACCATACTAATGGTGTAATCCGAGGCAGCAAGGTAGAGGAAATAACCGCGACTGTAATCAGGGGGAAAGAGAAGCAAAGCACACATTAGGGACAATTTCAAGGCTTCAAAAGCGTTTTTGGTGATGGTATCCCATATGAACTCAAACCCCTTTCTTAGGAGCCACGTAAATCCTTGAGTTATCTTGGCATAATTTGGGATAAAACGACAAAGAAAGTTTTCTTTCCCCTGCAAACTTTGTAACTGGAAAAGTGTATAAGAAGGAGGGAGATTAAGGATCACCTCAACCTTTAAAGGATCCATCCGGATCCCTTGACGCGAAACAATAAAACCGAGAATTTGGTCGGATTCCACGCAGAAAATGCACTTATGAGGATTCAAACGTATACGGTAGAACCAATAGGGGATGATCATGGCTCAGAGGTGGGTTGGATGATCGACTCGGTGGATTGAGTGAGTAGGTAAATCATCCAGATATGGTTGAACGATGTGCTTGATATCATGGAAAACATAAGACATAGCATGTTGAAAATTTGTGCCAGCATTCTTGAGACCAAAAGGGAGTTTCCGATAGGCAAAGTACCCCAAGGACAAATAAAAGCGGTCTTATGTTTATCCTTGGGAACAATGTTGATTTGATTATACCTGGAGAAACCATCCATCAGAGAGAAGATTTCAGTTCCGACGCAATCGTCGACAATCTGATTGACGAAGGGGGTAGGAAAATTGTCTTTGGGACAAGATTTGTTCATATCCCTTTAATCAACGCATACACGAATTGTGCCTTGTTTCTTGTCGATTGGGACAAGATTGGAAACCCAGTTAGTGAGAGCCACGGGGTAAATAAAGTTGGATTTGAGAAGTTTCTTGACTTCGAGCTTGATAGCAGTCACTTTACGTGGGTGAACTGGACGAAGGCGTTGCTGGACAGGTTTAGCGTCGGGGTATGTCTTGATCTCATGTATCACAATTTCGGGGTCAATACCCAGCATTTCTTCGTAGCTCCAGGAGAAGATGTCACAAAACTCTTTGAAAAGGGATGTGTAGGTGACAATTTCGTCAGAGGAACATGAAGCTCCGATATGGACAGTTTTGACAATCCCAGGTTTGACAGATATGTCGAGGGGAATAGTGGGCGAGATATTTCTTAAGTTCCCTTCAGAAAACACATTGTGTGCGGATTCAGGAATGGTTGAGATGACGACAACGGTCGACCAGGTCGAGATCCATTGGTAGTTCTCAATGGTATGTTGCTCCAGAAAGAGGATGGAATGATGATGTCCATCGTCCCAAGGGGTGTCCTCCAAGATAGACATGATCATCTCGTCTGTGGGAAAAATGACACGGAAGGGATCGGGAGACAACTCACCAAGAGAGGGGGTAGAAGGTGTTGTTGATTGAATGGCCTGATAGGCCGATTCAACTAGGCTTAACGACATTTCGTCGCCGTAATGAAGATAATCTCCAGGGTCAGGTACTATCCATGGGTCGTGAGATGCAAGAAGTTCATGAATCGAGGTAGAGATCATGTTGATTGAAGCAATGGACGAGCGTGGAACATCAAGCGGTGGAATGGGGAAAGTACCCATTAACGAAGAGTCTTTGAGAAGGTCTACACCGACGTTCTCATAACCGGATGGGGTTTTAGCGATGAACGGTACGTTGCCAGTACGGGTATCAGAATTGAAGAAGGCTAATTGGTTGATGGTGACGACCTTTCCTTGATGTGGGAAACGTACCACACGGAAAAGGGTCGACACAACTGCGTGCATGGAATCGATCTAGCTGTGGCCCAACAAAAGATTGTAATCAAGGGGAGCATCAAAGACTTCCACCTTGACTTGGACCATTTTTCCTTCTAACATGATGGGCAATGAAGGAAGGACACTGTAGGGATTAAAACTAGAGCCATTGAAGGCTTTGAGAGTGTTTTGGGATTTGTTCAAAGAGGGAGAGCCAATGGATTTCCAGCAAGTAAGAGATATGACACACGTCGAGGCACCCTCGTTGATAACTATTCGACAAATATTTTTGTCATAGACAATCACTTGGATCTGGAATGCAAGTTGAGGGGGTAACCTTGGAATGTGATCTTCCAAGTCAAAAATTATTAAATTCGTATCCGTAGGATCGATTCCACCGATAGCTTTCAACAGTTCCTTTTGTTGTGTGGGACAACTTTGAAAGACTTCGAGGGCTGACATCATAGAAGGTGCTTGGGCCATATCTTCAACAATGTTGTAGTTCTGGGCAGCACGAGCATGAGGATTGAAAGACGATTTTTGAACGACGCCCTTTGGGGTGGGTCAAAGAACTGTGTTGAGGCTCGGTCATTTGAGATGAAGAGGATCGATGGTAGGTGGAGTCACGGAAGAGGGTTGTACCAAGGAAGGAGGTAGGTCATCAACTTTCTCTTTAAAGGGAGAATAATCTTTGGCTCGAGTGGTGAGTGCAATTTCATTCTACTTTGAATCGCCAGTACACATCAATACATAGGATGTAGTAGAAGATGAGGGTTGGTCATGAATGACCAACTGAGCCTGTTGTTGAGATGGGAAGGGTTGGGACAAAATGATCGGAGCAGGTGATTTTGGAGCTCCTTGAAGGAACTTAGTGACCTCGGTGCGTCGTGGACAATCCTTCATGTAGTGATCATCACCACACATAAGACAAGGGTATCGAGGTTTGCGCTTATCCCGATCATCAACAGGTGCAGTTTTGGTTCGCTCGGCTTGAGAAGTATTTTTGTCCTTCTTATTCTTACCCCTTCCCTTTTTGGATTTGTTTTTACCGGTTGGGGTAGATTGAACTGCATTTACCTCAGAAGTCTTACTGGAGGGAGGGGTAGGAGATGGACCATTTTGAACATTAGAAGAAGAAGGTTTGGTGTTGGTTCTTGAGGTGGAATGTGGTTGGACCTGGAAAGTGCCAATCACACCGTCGGCTGCATGAGAATCAACTGGAGTAGTTGAAGTGGCAGAAGTGGAAGGACGAGGTAATTCAGGTAGTAAATCATAAAGGGTACCCATTTGTGAGTAAACAAGGTCAAGGTATCGAGTACGACTTATGGCCTTCTCTTCCGTGACTACTCCACCCATGGCGATGTCACGACCGATGTCGTTCACAAATGATTTGGTGAACCACTCTGCTAACAACTGATCAGGGAGTTCGAGTTTGATGAGACGTCATCTTCATCGCCACTCATGATGTGATCGGATATATGAGTGGCTTTGTTTTGTTTTAAAGAACTCAAAATCTCAGTCCCCATTTCATAATGAATCGGTAACTGGTAATGTGTGAGGAAAGACATAGCTAGGGTGTTGAAGTCAACAAAGAAACCTTGTGGTAATTCTATATACCACTTTGTAGCAGAACCTGTGAGGGTTCGTTGAAAAAGACATAAACGAATAGAGTCATCCATCAACGAGTTGGATGAACACCAGAGGTGAAATGTCATGACATGATTGTTTGGGTCCTCTCCCTCTTTTCCATCAAACTTAGGGATGTCCGATGGCAGCTTGGTTGGTATAGTAGGCCATTAGGGAGAGTGACAAATTGGATCATTTAAAATCCTTGACAAATCCGGAAGATCCAAAGTGGCCAAGAAGGGTAACTGTCGATTCACCTGTGGGTACTGGTGGCTTTGGGGAGGAAGCCCCATCGACAAACTAGTAGGACCATAAGCATTCTACATATAATGTGAAGACCCAGGCGGATTCGGTGGTGGTTGGAGAGGATAGTAGCTCATGGGATTGTATCCTGGAACAGGGACGTGAGTTTGAGCATTCAAGCCCCAGATGGGATTGAACGTACCTAGATATTGTTGGCCTATACTAGGGGGTATCACAGATGCAATCAGAAATTGCTTCCCCCTAGTAGATTGAGGAGGATGTTGTATCAAATGATTCCAATACTGGGCCAAGGATGGAGGTATGTTTTTTCCATAAGGTGGGGTCAGTCCTCCTATCGAAGGTGGTGTTCCAATTGGGGGCATTGTCCCAATTGGGGGTTGTGTTCCAATTGGTATTTGCGTTGCAATAATAATTTGCCCACTGAGAGGGGGTTGAGTCATGCCATCTTGGTGAAATTGTCCACCGACGGGAATCTGGTAATTTGGTGTGAATGACAGAATAGTTCCACTAGGATTAACACTGCCAGTGGAGGACGAGAAAGGTCATCCAAAAGGAAATTGAGGTAGTGTCGGAATAAAATCGGGAAGAGAGTGCCTAGAAGAAGAGGGACCACCAGGAGATCCAGATGGGGTTTGCGTAGGAGTGGGAATGGAATCATTCAACACACGGTATCCAGGTGGTAGTGTTGGGGTGATGCTGGACGTTCGCAGTGTGATGATGGGGGTGAGACTAACCGCGGTAATCCTGGTGTGAACACTCGTAGTATCTGTATGATGGGCCATTTCTATAGGGATGGTCAAGATGTGGTCAGATCGCGGGGCGTCCGTACTAGGAAAGTAATAGGCAGTAGTAAATGGTATTGTCTCTGGGCTAGAGATTTCAGAAATCACAGGTGAGATGATTTCGGAAATCATAGGTGAGATGATGGTTTCAATGCCTGATCCTGCACCAAAAAGGTCCCGTCGAAAAATGCCCGTAGACCAAAAAGGATCCCGGCCTTCTATGCCTAGAAAGGGTCCAACCGGTGATCCAGAAGACACAACAACTAAGTCTCCGGAAGAATTCAGTTGCATAAACTGTCGCTCATAATTGGGGTGAAGTCAAAATTCCTCTCGAGTATTGGTAATTCAGAAATGTTCTAGAGGGTCATTTCATTCCACTTGTGGCGGGGTAACGTCTTGGACTTCACTCTGCCGAGGAGAGCCATCAGGTGAACTTGTATGCAAGGGTTGAGAACCTTCTAGATGCTTTGGAGATAAACCCTGCATTCTATGTGAACAACGTGGAGGAGCTATTGTAAAGAAGGGACAGACTTACGAAGAAAAAAATGTATAGTCAACTTTGGTAAACAAACTGCACGTGCTAGTAAACAAAATCTAGGAAGCAACACCAAGCAAACAAGACCTTCTAATTCTGAAGTCACTAGTTGGTGATGAAATCCAACGTCGCAACAATGAGACGAGAAGGGGTTGGGCTAGGGTGGAAAAGTTACGTTGACGACCTGCTTAACGAACTTACACCCTGGTGCAAGCTCCCACACATAATCATGGGTATACCCTCCAAGGAGCCCGAGTGAGTTTGGCCAATGTCGATTCTAGGTATTATGAAGACTTGCCCCTTCAGAGTCACCTTGTGTAAGACCCTAGAAAGATAGGTCGTTAAGGTTACCACCGACAACAATAAAGCCTGGGGGGACAGTCGACAATCCGATCCACATGCAAGGGTAGGGTATCTAGCTCGAAATCAAGTCAAAAGGCTTCCACTCATAATCGTGGGTAGACCTCCAAGTGATCCCCATAATACGTGCAATCTCTACATCGATATCAACAAAGAAGGGTGAGTAACCCTGTTAATATCAATGTGACCTCGTGTTTGACCTTTGTGTGAGAAGGGCTTCCGAGGACAAGATGTTGTAAATGGAATTTGACAATCCTTAGCGCAAGATGCTATTGTGTGTTTTGTGCTTTGGAGAGTGTATCTCTCTTCCTATTCCAAAGTGCTAGCCTAGCTAAATGTTGGTGTAATAGATCCCTAGAAAAGAGTTACTAGTTAAATTTTATGATTGCATAGTGTTATTAAGGGCTGTTGTTACTCAAAGGAAGCGGAGATGAAACTGATGTTGTATGAGACTCTGACCCAACGATGCATAGATAGGAATGAAATATTTCAATTTTCGTTCAATGAATCCTATGTACGGGAGGGAAAGAGAATTTTTCTGGATCAAACTTGAACTATGATACACAATTTCCTTTGAAATGCAATTGCAACAAATCACGCATTAATAACAATTCTCTATTGTTTCTTTTTCAATAATTTCAACAATTGATTTTCAATACTTTCGAAGACAAAAAATTCTTTTGAAAGAAAAGAAAAACATTGTTCACTTTTCAAAAAGGACCTACACCATGATGGTGAGAGTGAAGAAAACCAAAAGCTAATGAACAAGCAATAGACCAAAACCCAAACCAATATTTCAATGGAAACAAAAATAACAAGAAGACCAAACAAGCCTTTTCAATTGCATGAGAAAAGTAATCTTCCAAATAATGAGCAAATGATAAAGACAAAGAAGCTCAACTTTCAACCGATCACTGGTTCTTAACCAAACAAACACACTCAGATTCCAAAATTAGAGAATATGTCTTTGCCGAGAAATGTCATGAAATGAAATTCAAGAAAAAAATGGACAGGAAAAGCCTTTGATTTCCTAAGACTGTTCGTGCACAAAAGCAAAGACAAGAAAACATCAACCAATGGTCCAAGAAGCTCTTTGCAGGCACGTATACTGATCTAGGCAACTAAAAATGCAAAAGTCTTAAAGCCAAAATTTTGAAAAGAGGGGTCGCAGGCTAACAGTATTACACAGTGTGAGAATGGGTCATTCTTGCAGGCTAGCTTTGAGCAGAGTGCAAGAACCTTGCACTGGACCTAAAAGCATTGTGCAAACTCAATATATTCGTGCAAGCCACTGTGGGGTACAATGCGAGAATGTCTATAACTAAGCAAATTTTTGGTAAAAGACACAAAATTTGAAGAGGCCTCTAGACCCAAAGGGTCTATCAGGGTATCCTGAAGACTCAGACATTGATATGAATGGAGAAAGGTAAGGAAAGAACAAATGGCCAAGAAAAAACACTAAAAACCACAAAGAAAACGGGTTATATCCCCAGTAGATTTTCCAATTTTGTTATCGGACTAATTGGTAGGTGTAGACACTAACAGATCTCCCTAGATCCACCTGGATATAGAACAAAACAGGATAGGACATGACTCTTTCCCTAAGTTTTGACCATTGAATTAGCTATTAGGGAGGAATAAGTAACATACCTTTGTATCACTTCCTAGGGTCTCTGTTGCTCCTGCTTCACTCCGACGCTCTTGTGAGGTCAAGACCAAGACACCACAAACCAACCAAAGTGAATATAGCAAAATATATTCAACTGTCAACTTATGTGTATGATCAAGGAATTACACAATAAAGTAAGAATGACTTTATGAGAAAAGGACATGCCACTGTATCATATTAATCGAAAGTAGAAGATACAACCTGATCGCCTTGATGTCGCAAGATTCCTTTCGGTGGCTCTTGGCTCCAACACACACACTTGCTCAATCCTTGTATGAAGAAGATCAAATCCCTCTTGATAGACTTGCTAGAGTCTCCAAGCTCCTATTCAGGCTAGGTCCTTCACACAATTCTTTCACCAATTCTCCAATGAATCTTGCTTAACCTTTTCCATGAGAATTCCATCAATATATAAGAGAGGATGAGATGGTTACTTGGATAAGAATGATCCCAAAATATCAGGGAAACCAGTACAAAGATAACCATTCGAATGCCAACCCATTCTTCTAGAAGATTCCCTTCTAGAACCATCGAGACTTCATCTTTTTCCAAGCTTTAGAACAAGTTTGCACCCTAGCTATGTAGCATAGTGCGAGAAGTTCACACCCTAGCTAAAGGTAGCCTACAAGAATGGGTCATTCTCGCACCCTAGGATATTAGCAACCTGCGAACTCTCTTCAAAAGTAAGTTTTCCTCTTCAAAAGTAAGTTTTCTGGGAAGAGATGAATGTCACTTTTCTCAAGAGAAAGTTCTTATGAGGAGCCTGAGTACACCATAAATATTGACCAAAATCATGGGTAACACCTGTGTCTGATCCTGAAAATCTTGTGCACAAAAGAAAAGAAAGAAAAATAATCCCAGTTTTTTGTTTAGATAGAAATCTATGAGTTTGATGTAAAATTTGAGCAAACTTTGTTCATAAATAATTCTGAATTCTATTTGAACGAGGTCATCTTTGATGAAAAGAGACTCCAATATTTGATTTTAGTTGCATCTGCGAAGCCTATATTGATTCATACTTAGAACCAACAACCACTCCAACCCCTCACAAAAGCCATGGCAGCTAGATTTTCTCCTCTTGTATTTCCTTCTCAGTTACATGATTTACCTCAGAAGTATAATCTAAGGATCAAACTGTATGATGATGAAGGTAGTGTGTGAGCCCAGAAACATATAGACTATTTCAATGATTTTATAGACTTGAAAGAAGTAGGTTTGGAAGATGCAAAAATGAGGTTATTTTCACAAAGTCTTGCAGGAGAAGTGCGGAAGTGGTTCAGAGCTCTTCCAACAACTAGTATCATAAATTTTGAGGCCTATGAAACCAGTTTTCTTGCAAAATGGGGTAACAAAAAAAACCCACTTTAGTTGTTGACTCAGTATAACAACATCAGGAGGTCACCTAACAAAACAATGCAGGAGTTTTTAGCCATATTTGTAAAGGTCTATAATTTGAT
>CBVK0101314298.1:0-17685 GCA_900067695.1 Picea abies | reverse complement strand
GGAAGCCCCCCCCCCCCCCTCTAAAGCTTCTCAAATCAGATATGTTGATTCTTTTGAAAGTGATTTTGCTTTGTTATTGAGGGAACAAATATCTTCTTCATTAGATGATATGATGAGTGATTCCATAAAATTGGAGGTAAATCTAATGTCTTTAGGAAAGATCAAATCTGACTCTGATAGGGACATGAACAAAGCTCAAGATAAGGCACAACCTTCAACCTCACAAACATCAGAAGAAAGGTTTGAAATGATGATGAAAACCATGGAGAAAATGATGGAGAGAACGACACTAGATAATAAGCCTAACACCATAGAACATGTTGATGGTCCACCCAGAAATTAGAGAATACCAACAATCCCACAAATCAGACAAAGAGATCAGAGAAATCAAGGGAATTAGGGAAATCAGGTAAATCAAGGAAATCAAGGAAATCAAGGGCACCAACAAATAATGCCTCCTTTTAAAAATAATTATGTGAATGAGAATTATGGTGGATATTTTGAAGACAACATGAATTGTTGTGATGATAATGAAACATAAGTGTTTTTGACTAAAGACGAACATGACCAGTTCATGGATGCAAATGAGATCTTCTTGCAAGAAGAGGAGGAAAGGTTGTCAGTAGAAAGGGAAGATTATCAAGCAAGATTGCAAAATGCCATAATGAAATTCCAGAGACAATACAATCTTCAAAATCAGAAAGTGCCTACAAACCCCCGAAAGGAAAATCATCCAAAGGGAAACCCCACCAAAGAATCTCAGAGTGACATACCCTCTTTAAGTCAGCCCAAAAAGACTTTGCTACAAAAAATGTCATGGACAAAGGAAATAAGAAAGAAGAGCCCTAAAAGAAAATAATCGAAGCAAGGAAAGAGATAGTCAGAAAGGAGGTAGAGAAGACCTCCTCTTCCTTTAATTTTGAAAGTGAAATGGCTAAGATTAAAATCTTTGTACCTTTCAATGAGTTGATAAAGAACACTGAATACATAAATCATATCATCAAGATGCTCAAGATGGAACAAATGTTTGATACTTTGAACATACAATATGATCATCCTGCCATATTTTTTGGCCCTCGTGTGGAGGAAAGTGGTTATGTCTATGAAGTTCCACCTTTCTATGTCAGTTTGAAGATTCATGAAATGACTCTGCACAATTCTATGTTGGATTCTGGAGCATCCCACAACCTGATGCCCAAAGTGGTCATGGTCCAATTGGACCTAGACATCACAAGGCCTGACAAATACTTGTTCTCCTTTGATTCAATAAAGGTGAAATGCCTAGGCCTAATCAAAGATCCGGTGGTTTCTTTGTCTCAAATTCTAGCAAAGAACATGGTTATTGATGTAGTGGTGGCTGATATTCCTCCCAAATTTGGCATGTTGCTATCTAGGTCATGGGTTGCAAAATTGAAGGGTACTCTCCAGAAGGACATGTCATATGTCACCATCCATGTATTTGTTCAAGATAAGAGGTTGTATAGAGAGTTTTTTATCAAATACATGGTCAAAAACAAGTCATAGCTGAATAATCATCCCATCTACTCTGTGGAAATTGAGTTGGGGTATTCTATCTTCTTCAATGATTTTTGTTTTGAACAGAAAGGGCCAAAGATTGATATGGCTGACAAATATAGATCTGACCAATAGATTGAGAATTTTTCAGAGAAGTAGGACAATGCAAAAGATCATATGTGGAATATTAGTTTTGATGGAGATACCAACAGAGAGGGAGCAGGGGCTGGCGTATGGATCAATTACCCCAAAGGAAATTCAAAATCGTGTTCTTACAAACTTTCTTTTGATTGCATGAATAACATGGTCAAATATGAATCATTAGTGTTGGGATTGAAGGTTTTGAAGGAACTGGGTGCCAACAGAATAGTTGTACATGGATATTCTGAGCTAATTATCAATCAAATCAAGGGTATGTACCAAGCAAAACATCCCAGACTAATATTTCTAGAAAAATAGTGCTAGATTTTCTTGAGAAATTTCTAGAGTATAATATTTCAGTGATTCCAAGAGGGCATAATCAAATTTATGATGCCTTGGTTACTTCATCTTCAATCTTCAAAATTTCAATTTTCCCTAACAGAAAATATGAGATTGAGTTCAAGCACAGGCCAATAGTACCAGATAATATTAAGTGCTGACAGGTTTTTGAATATGACAAACAAATAGAAAGCTTCCTCAAGATGGAGAATGAATTTTAGAATATGAACATTGATGAAGAACATTGTGATGAAGAGGTAGATGCATCTGCTTTCACAAAGGATGGTTACTTCGACAATCATATTGCAAGCAAAGATATAGTTCATCTGAAGAGAAACATGATTTCTAAAGGTCTGGTCCTATTGGAGAAACTCTTTGATAATAATGATGTGGCCAGGAGTCTAAAAATTAAAGTAAATGAAGGGGATGTTGAAAATTGCAATGTTGGGACTCAGGAGGATCCAAAGATCATTAAGTTGTCCAGAACACTCATCCTTGAAGTCAAGGAGAGATGTATCAAATTAATGAAAGAGTTCCCTGATGTTTTTATTTGGAGCTATGAATATCTAAAAGTTTATGACACCAATATAATTCAACATGTGATCCCAATCAAAGAAGATCACAAACCTTTCAAACATAAATTAAGAAGGATAAACCCTATGTTTCTACCCTTGATTGAGAAAGAGGTAAAGAATATTTTTGAATCCAAGATCATAGTATCCCTGAGGTTTTCTAAATGGGTGGAAAATCTAGTGCCAGTCAGAAAAAAGAGTGGAGAAATTAGGTTGTGTGTGGATTTCAAAAATATGAACAGGGTGTCTCTAAAGGACAACTACCCACTGCCTAAGATGGATCACATTTCACAAAAAGTGGTAAGTTCTCAAAAAATGTGAATGTTGGATGGTTTCTCTGGATACAATAAGATTATGGTGCACCCTGATGATCAGGAAAAGACAACATTCACAACACCATGGGGAACATTCATGTATGCCAAGATGCCTTCTGGGCTCATGAATGCAGGGGAAATGTTTCAAAGAGATATGGACATATATTTTGTTGATGAGAAAGACAAATTCATTTTTATCCACCTAGATGATGTCATTGTGTATTCTGTTTCGGATGAAGAACACCTCAAGCATCTAAGAAGGGAATTTTAGAAGTGTAGAAAATTTGGTATTTCGTTGAACCCCAAGAAGTCAATTTTCTCCATGGAAGAAAGAAAGTTGCTAGGCCACATTATTTCAAAGGAAGCGATAAAGATAGAACCCAACAGAGTTGAGGGAATCTTAAAAATTGCCATACCCAGAAGTAAAAAAGAGGTGCAATCTTTCCTGGGAAAGGTGAATTTCTAAGAAGGTTTATCCCTAACTTGGCTGAAATCATAAAGTATATTACTAGCATGCTCAAGAAAGGAAATGAAATAAGGTGGACCCCTAAAGCCAAAAAATCCTTCAAAGACATTAAGGTGGCATTGACCAAGGCTCTAGTACTGTCCAATCCTAATTTTGAAAAGGACTTCATATTGTTCTCTTTTTCTTCAAAGCACACAATTGTTGGTGTTTTACTACAGAAGGATGAGCAGAAATTTGAGAAGCCCATAGCATATTACATCAAGACATTGATGGCTTGAAGTATGATATCATGGAGAAGAAGGCATATGCACTGGTCAAGGCCTTGAAAGAGTTCATAGTTTACATCTTGAATTCCCATACTATTGCTTATGTGCCCATTAGTTTTGTGAAAGACATCTTAACCCAGCCTCATCCTCATGGAAAAATGGGTAAATGGATAATTGTGTTGTTAGAATATGACCTTGAGGTCAAACCTACAAAGTTTATCAAGGGACAAGGGCTTGTAAATATGGTGGCATAGACCAATTGTGAACTCTTAGGAATAAATTTCATTGCTGACTTGTCAACCAGCGGAGAGGAAGAGAGAGCTCCTCAGATATCCCAAAAATTTCTTGACTCCCCATGGTATGTAGATATCATTTATGTGTTGAGAAATTTGCAGGCTCCTCATGAATTGAGTAAAACAAAGGCCAGATTCTTAAAGTTGAAAGAAGAAAAGTTTTGTATAGTGAATCAATATCTATATTGGAAAGATCCAGGGGGAATTTGTTGAGTTGTTTGCTGGAAGAAGAATCATAGAAGACCATCTGAGAGTTCCATAAGGGTGACTGTGGAGGCCACCATTATTGGAAAACCAATGTGCAAAATATTTTGAGGGATGGTTTCTATTGGCCTAGCATTTTTTTTGATGTCTATAAAGGGGTTTCAAGATGTCATGAATGCCAAATTTTTGATGGGAAAAGAAAATTACAGCCTCTTCCTTTGAAACCCATTTATGTTGAAGCACTTTTCAAAGAATGGGGTCTTGATTTTATAGGAGAAATACATCCATGGTCCTCAAATCAACACAAGTGGATTCTGACAACAAGAAATTACTTCACTAAGTGGATCGAGGCAGTCCCCACTAGGCAGGAAACATATGTTGTTATCATCCAGTTTTTGGAAGACAATATTTTGTCGAGGTTTAGATGTCCAATCAAAATCATCATAGGCAACATAGCAACATTTAAATCCAAAAATATGGAGAAATTTTCCAATGACTACAACATAACTCTTGGCAACTCCACTTCTTATTACGCTCAAGGCAATGGGTTGGCTGAGTCATCAAACAAGAACTTGACCAGAATTATAAAAAGGTTGTTGCAAGATAACAAAAAGGCTTGGCACAAAAATATCATCCATGCATTATGGGCTAACAAAATCACTCCAAAAAGATCTACTGCCACTTCACCTTTTTAGATTGTTTATGGCACAAAGGAAATCTTTCCTACTACATTGGGGTTTCCAGTGTTGAGGCTGTTACAGGAACAGGATGATGAGATAGATGCCACTCCAAAAAGAAAATATGAACTAATTAGTGTACAACAAAGAAGAGAAAATCCCTTCAATAATGCTCAGATGCACCAAGACAAGATCAAAAAATATTTTGACAGACATAACAAAGAAGACAATTTGAAAGTAGGAGACTTGGTATTGAGATGGGATTCCATAAATGAAGATAAGGGGAAGCATGGGAAATTTGACCATCTATGGTTGGGATCGTTCAGGATTGCAGCATATGATGGAAAAAAATCCTATCTGATACATTAAAGTAATGGAGACATCCTTGGAGGAGGGCCTGTGAATGGCAGGTTCCTCAAACATTATATCGTTTAAAGAATACATCACCTCTTCCATTCATTGTACATAATCATTTTCGTTTTTTTTTGCATGAAGAAATTGAAATAAAAGTAGCATAACTGAAGACCAAGGTGAAGGACCTAAGTTATGCTGGGTTTATTTTGATTTTTTGACTAAAATTTGATAAATTCACATTGTAGGAATAAATCACGCCCAATGGGTAGACACTCAGTCTACCATTTCTACCTCGCAAGGAGGATAGCATCCCCATTTGGAGCCCATGTTATCACTATAACAATTTTTATGGAATCCAATTTATGGGACTTAGCGAGAGACTAAAATGGTGTATAGGCGTGATAAACTATAGGACGGGGCCATATCTAGTAGAAGGAGGTTAATTATAGTGGAAGTGTGGAGTTGATGGGACCTGACGGGCCACAGATTGCAAGCATCGTAGATCAACAACCAAGGATTTTAGGCGGAGAACTAGCATGGAGGTTAATTCTTGAAATAGGGATGAAAAGAAAACCGTGGTTTTGTCTCAGGACCCCATGGTGCCACCATGTGAATTTTGGGACAGTAAGAAGTCTATCCCAAACCAATTTTCCTCATCCCCTAAATCGAGTGTATATAAAGGAGTGGGCCCTTGTCATTATTTTATGTTTTTTCAAATCATTGGAATGATGAAAGTTGGTTCGACCACTCCATTCAAAATGAAGCTCAACAGTATACCAAACTCACACGTTTTCCGATCATTCACATGTATTTTTCATCGCTGCCGTGGAACCTGTCATTTTGTCTGTAGCAGAGAAATATCCCCCACCAAATGAAGAATCCCTAATTGACAGAGATTCTTATGTGTTCGACACCAAAATAACCATCTCACCCATCTTCGTGTCTAGATTCAATTTTCCAGATAATGTAGGGAGACAAATACCCTTTCTCAAAGAAATCCAGGACTCCATAGTCCCTTACGCCATTGAGGTCGCATTCCCTTTCCCAAAATTCATAGGTTGGTGCACAAAATAATACTCACAGGAAGAGAAGGTTGTCTTAAATAAATTAGGGTCGGATGTCCTATGTAGAGTAAATAGCTCGTCAATTCGATACGCTCTCTGTTATAACCCTAATTTTCACCAGACATGCATACCTGGCATTAGGCCATCTCACTTTCCATTTTTTCCAAGCCACCATTGAATAGCTCTTCTAAAAAGCCATCCTTTTGAAGGCATACACGCCCTGCACCATTGTTGCCCACATATATATGCTAGCTAACCCATTACAACCCGCGTATACTAACAAAAGAACAAAAAATAGAAAGTTGCAGACGGAATATAGGATTTCGGGTAATTTCCTAAACCGTTTGACCACCCATAGCTAGCCACTCAACCAGATAACTACCCTCTTCTAGCCTATAAAATAAGAGGTAGGGGTCCCATTTGAAAAAAAAGAAAATAATAGCAAAGAAACTCTACCCTTTTTTGTATTCCCTTTGCCCCAATCTTTTGCAACCATTTTGTGAGGAGAAGTATATGTCAAAGCAGTTGGTGCATAGTTGAAGAGGAGCCTAGGACCAAATTCGAGGAGTAGTGGCCGATCTCACCATTGTAAGTTAATTTTGTGAGATTAATAAAAATAATTACTTTTCCCGTCCCGCCATATGAGGTGTTCAATATTCAATTTTGATTATATTTTATTAAAACCTCTAACCCACTAGCTTATATATAAGATGCATGTTCATAGTTCTTTGTTTTTTTGTTTGTGAATGCAGGTTGGCTTTTGGAGGAGACTTGTAGTCAAGGAACAACTAAATGCAAAAGGATCGACACCAAATGTGGAGTTCAAGGTAGAGTTACCGGATCCTTTTTATCCTTGTGTTGTATGCATGCATGTGGGGTCTATGTCGGGATGATAGTAAAGAGTAGGAGACTTTAGATGGTTATTTCTTCATGCATTACAGAACCCTTAGTGCTAGTCCGTAGGGGGTTTTCCCACCCACATCAAAATTAGTGACCATACTGGGGATAATATTTAGGGTTTTTTTGGGGATACTTTTTGGGTGTTTTAAATTGGTTTTATTACCTTTTACTGAGTTTCTGCAAGAGTCTGAGTTTGTAGGGATTCTGTTCTTCCATACCAGTACTCCCTGCTTTGATTGATTGACTGTTGTTTTATTTTTTGGGAACCCACAGAGGTATATGTGGCCTGTTGGAGGCCTGGACATGTATATATGCACCCTACATTTAGACAGCCTGCGTACATATGCTAGCTACTGAAGTGTCAGTAGCATGCCTGAGTTCAGAAAATCTTTTTTTTTAGGAGAGGCAGTCATCCTCTTCCCTGTCAGAAGTGATACTTCTCATGGTTTTTCTTGATCAAGTCCTGGTGTCTGTTGTTGCAGTCTGTAGTTTAGGTATAACCTCAGATTAACTTATCTTTATCAAAGTTTCCTTGCATTTTCTTTATAAAAGTAAGTTTTTGTGTCTTTAATGGATTTTGGTTTTCAATACCAATACTCCCTGCCTGTGCTTGACTACTTGTTTTTCATTTTTTTTAAGGAGTTGTAGAGGTGCACGTGGCCTATAGTGGGCCTGCATGCGTGCATACGTGCCCTACCCTTGGACAACCTGCGTACACACGCTTGCTGTTTAAGTGTCAATAGTGTGCCTATTGAGAATTTTTTTTTTTTTTTAAAAGAGGCAGTCAGCCTCCTCCCTGTCACGAGTCAAAATTCTCAGGGAATTTATTGATCTATCCATGGTCTCTGTCATAGTATTCTATAGCCTAGGTTTGAATTCAAAGTAGCTTTCTTTTTCTTCGAAAGATTTCTTGTTTTTATTTATTTGGTTTTTGGATGAGATAGTGAGTCTGTTTGATCTGCCTGTTTGGTATTGTTAATAAATCCCTGCAGTCTGCGGTGGGCCAAAAGTCATTTCTTGGCCTTGTCTTGTCTTTATTTTTTTTCCTTTTTGCTTCAGAAAAGAAAAAAAAGAATACAGTTTCAATTTTTCTTGTTTTGAAAGCATAATAAAAAAAATATAGATTTCACTTTCTTTGTTTGGTTAAGTAGTTGGTTGTTTACATTAATAATCAGGAAAAATAATTCTTTCAGAAGTTCTTAGATGATTGACTTAGGACAATAAGTAGATTTTAGTCGACAGAAAGCTTGTTTTGAGTTTTCTGTTAAAAGATCTTAGAAAAAAAAGTAGTTTGAAAAGTTTGGTTAAAGAGTTTAAATTGGCAAATCTGAATTTATGAAGAAGAAGTAGTTTTTTTTCAATTTCATTATATGCTCTTCTCTTTCATCTCTTAAAAGCATCACTAGTTTCATTTCTTCTTCCTTTTAATTAAGATAGCCATAAAAATTAACAATTAATTAAAATCAACTAGACTTTACGTTTGTAGGGTCCATCAACTAGTCTAGGTTAGAGCCTTGATTTAAGATTGGAGAGGAAACTCTTCAAGGCTGCAAACACAAACATAAGATTATGTGCTAGGGATTGATAAAAATTCCAGTATCATGAAAGTTATCTGGACCCCCCTCTAACACAAGGGATAAACACGAGGTCGCATGCGGAAAGGTAGCGGAGATAACCCCTCCAAAGCCGGACCAAACGTAGTGGGGAACACATATAGAGGGCTTATCTTGGGATTTCGTTGATCACATTTTCCATGGAGCTTCGTGGGTGTTGAATCCTTTCGAGGTACTTAGTTTTATTTTGGAACACTTTCTTTCGATACCCTTGATAGGTTTTGGGCTTGATACCCTACTCATTGTGGTCCACTCGATTGTCGACTGTACCCGCCTGGTGAATGTTCATGCACTGGAAACCTAGTTGCCTTTATTTTAGGGACTTACATAGGTGACTCTAGGGGTATACCATGGTAGATAGGATAGACATCGGGCCACACTTTTAAAATTATACCCAGAGGGTGCTTTTGTATTCGAGTTTCACTTGCACCGGTAAGTTTCTCTAGTGTTGGGTGCTGTAATTGTTCTTCCAACTAGCTAGTGATTGCTTGTCTTATCTCATAGGAAGTTTTTCTAGTGTGTGTTGGTTTTTAAATGATTATAGAAATCCCTAGTGTTTCTTTGACCTTCTCACATAGTGGAGGATAAGGAGATCCGCCGGTTGTGAAGGATTTTGGGCCTACCACCGGTTGATCTCGAACCGCCCCCGCCACCGCTAAGGCGAAAACTAGACCAACAAGGGTGTTTTAAGGCATCTGGGTTACAGGAAACTGTGCCTGACCCGTCTTCGAGAGAAGAACATTAGATTCCAGAAGAACCAACCATATCAGACCTTGGAGTGGAATCTCTTGGTCTGTACAAACCTCCGATCACTGATCTATGGGCACCCATCATCGTACAGGTTTATCCTTATGAGCGCCTGTCAGTGTCACAAATAGCGATGGAAGAAAATGTGGCAACTTCTTTAGGTAATACTCATATTCTCTATATGGATGTCACTATAGGGGGTGTTCCACCTCCTAACCAATTGTCTTTGGTCCGAGCCACTATGGTCTCAACTGCCTCTACCTCCGGCAATGTTCTGATTCCATCTATGGCGACGATCAATGCTCTATTTACCCAGAGTGCGAAATGCCCTTCGCTCTCAAACGGGATGCCTGGCTTCAATACAAGCCTTGTACTTTCCTACTCCACTCTACAAAATTTAGGTCTTGGGGCAGGGAGCTTAAACTCTGCTCTACAAGGATTCATGGGGGGCACTTTAGCTCCCCATAATGCTTTCCCTTATAGAGGGGGTCATATACCTCCTTCGTCCCCTTCACTCGGCGGTGCTCACCAGCACTCCGTCGGGACGAACATAAACCATATTTCGTTTGGAGGATGTAGTCAAGGAATTCCTACTTATAACATACTGGTTGGTTCGACACTGTTCTCTTTGTTTGACACATTTGGTAATAACACATTCTTGTTAGCTACCATCTCGGTCGGGGACAACCCCGATTATGGAAAACAAAATCCTATGCACGGTACTATTCTTGCACAGGGGGCAAACTTAGGAATTCCTTCCTCACAAGGACCCTGACATCCGTGGCAGGGATCACTTCCCTTGTCAGGAATTCCAACCAGGGGCAACCCTTTCCATAGCCAATGAAACCCCGGGCAAGGCTCAACGCCTATTCCTGTTGGATCGACAAGGGGGAACCCTTCCTAAAATCCTTGGAATGTGATGCAAGCCCAACCCTTTTCGTCCTATTACGGGAGTCAGCTGATGTTGTCACAACAAGCGTAGAATCCATACGCTAGTCATGGACATGGTTTTTACTAGAACCTTGGCCAACAACCTAACTTTTCCTGGCAACCTGGTGCCAGCCAAACTCCAGGATCCTTTTTCCCTGGTTATAATCAACAACCCAAACTACTGTTTCTGGAAACTTTTCATTTGCCAGACTTGACAAGGGTATTGAATGAACCCATCTGTCATGATCTGCATTGGCCTCCTATGCCGACCAAGTTTCCTTCAGACATTCCAAAGTTCGAAGATAAGCCTATTGAAGATACAGGTGATCATGTGACTACCTTTCATCTTTGTTGCTCATCCAATTCGTTGAAATATGACTCTGTCTAGTTGCATTTGTTTCAATGCACTCTCATAGGGAGTGTCGGGAAATGGTACATTGAGCTTGACTACTCGAGATACTCTTCCTTTGGTGAATTGGCAATGGCTTTTTAAACTATTTCCAATTACCTGTGAGATACGATGCCGACACTGAATTGCTGGCCAACTTTGAGGAGACAAAGGCAGACCATATCTCTGATCACATCCAAGAATGGAGACACCAGAAGAGATTGATTAAAGTACCAGTCCCACCAGCATTCCTACTTTAGTGGTTCCTTAAGCCTTTTGTTCCCCAGTTATCCAAATATGTCGCAGCGTTAGGAGTCTTTTTTGAAGAAGATGCAATAATGAGAGTTGAATAGCTAGAGCTGATTTACTCTTAGTCTAGTTTACTTGATGAAATTTTTCTATATGCACTGCGGTCCATACTGGACAAGACCAAATAGAGAGTTGAGCCACATGCCGATGGTATTGTTGTTTCAACACAAACGAAGCCCGCTGATCAACTACCAATACAATTGTAGCAATTGTCGATACAACAGAAAGCGGCCATCCAGACCACTGGTCTAGCTTCCCCCCTTACCCAAACGTCGGATGTACATAGTGTGCAATCGAAAAACCCGAAGGCCACCCAATAGTCTGATGGAAAGAAGAAACAGTGAAAGAAGGGTAAGGGGGATAATAAACTTACTAATAATGATGGCGGGGAGACACAGAAAAAAAGAAGTTGAAGTATCCATGTAACCTGTGCACAGAAGACCACCCGACTCACCAGTGCCCTTGACTCGCAGAGGACAAAACGTTATTGGCACAACAACACCCTGCTGTGTTAACAAACCCATTTCAACATGGGAAAAATTTAACTCAATCCTCTCAGAGCACGGATGGGGGCAGTCAAGGACCCCGTCTGTTTTCGAGTAATCCTTCATCCGCGAATGTGTATATGATGAAAGTTGATGCCTATATATCAAATAGAGTGCATGATTACATAATGAAAAACACCTCTAAGAAGAATAAAGAAGATGAAAACCCACCTCTTATTTTCCATATCGAGAGGATGTTGGGAGAAACAATGACATGCATTCCAAAAGGTGCATTCAAGAAATATTCTCACAATCCAAATGCAAGGGCCACCCAAAAATACTTTGTACTGGAGGATTTGTCTCAAACCCCTTGTGCAATGTCTTCTTTGGAGGTCCTCCAGAGCTGCCCTTCCTAGAGAAAGGCTTTGTTAGCTGCCTTAGGATCTACTGAGACTTGTAATCTAGGTACGATCAATCTTGATACAACCGACTTAAAACCTTGTCTCCCTTATCACATGGCATTTCAGATGGTAGTGGCTTACACCACAAAAACTTTTACCCAGAACATTTTCTGCACGGTGGTTGATGAGAGCACCCCGACATGCATGATGTCGTTGGCATGTTGGAAGGCCATAGGCCAACCCGTTTTGTCTACATCACCAACTCTTCTTATCGCTTTCGACGGTCGTTCGTTCCAACCACATGGCATCATCCCCTCTTTTCCCATGCAGTTAGGGGGGAAGACTATGTGCATTGAGGTTGAAGTGGTCGATGCATATCTCGACTACAATCTCTTGTTAAGAAGGAGTTAGACCTATGCTATGAAAGCAGTGGTCTCTATAGTTTTCTAAGTCTTGTTGTTTCCACACGAGGGCCGGATCGTGACTATTGATCAGTTGTCTTTATCCCATCCTGACCCTTCATCGGGGGCATCCACGGCCTCGATGATTGATAACACTCAACCTGACATTGTCAACATAGGGGTTGGCTTGTGCCCACCGTTGATGGGTACTTTTGATTACTTGCCTCCTTCCGACGATGTTAAGTTCACTTTAGATCAACCTAAGTTTGAGATGTTTCAAGTCTCAGCATTTTGTACAAACTACTTCAACGATCCATGGACTCTTCCTTCCCCAATGACCACGATGGAAGGGACATGGCACCATGGTATGGCCATGCCCTTGTCCATGGAAGAAGTTGTGTACTCAATATTCCAGCATGCTTCCGTCGACCTTGATCTGGCTCCTACATAGGAGTTAGATCTGATTCTAGAGCCTACTTGGGCTTAAGGTTCCCTTGTTGATATTGATTCTTTAGACTTAGTATTTCCTTCAGATGAATCAATTATTGAAGCAATGACTAGTTCGAAAAGACCTTGGGATGATCTCCATCACAGATCTTATTTCCTCCCAGAGTTAAGAAGAATTGAAGCAGGAGAATTCACTTTGACTATGACTAGAGATAGATCTTGTCCTATCAATCTCTTGGCTACACACACTATTTGCGCTGAAGGAAACCATCACTAAAACGATACCTATTGATATCTCCAGAACCCCTGGCATCGTAGAGAATATTCTCGTCGGAGCTGAGTTTTCCCCTGAGGAGATTTGAATATACATGGATTTATTTAAAGAATTCTACAACATTTTTTCCTGGTCTTATGAGGAAATTCCATGCATAGATCCAAGAATCGTTGAACACGAAATCATGACTTATCCTGACGCTAACTCGGTCCGACAGAAGCTTCGTCCAGTCAATCCTAAGAAGGAAGCAACTATTAAGGCTGAAGTAGAGAAATTGCTCAAAGAAAGTTTTATCTACCCTGCCCATTTGACCCAATGGGTGTCAAATCACGTTCTGGTCGACAAAAAACAGGGTATGATTCACGTATGTATGAAATTTCATGATTTGAACAAAGCTTGTCTGAAGGATAATTTCCCCACACCATTTATTGACCAGATAATCAATGAATGCACAGGTTGCGAAGAGTTTTATTTCATGGATGGTTTTTCGAGATACAATCATATACAATTCAAACCCGAAGACCAACACAAAACCTCTTTTATTTGTCTGTGGGGTACATTGTCTTATCGAAAGATGCCTTTTGATCTGAAAAATGATGGAGCTACTTTTCAGTGGGCCATGTCTTTTTCTTTCCACCATATCAAGCATATATTTGAGGCCTACCTTGATGATTTAGCATCATGATCTTGTAATAGACCTAATCATCCCACACACCTTCGACTTATCTTTGAGCGATGTCGCTGCTACCAGATTCGCTTGAATCCAAACACATGAATTTTTTGCGTGACGTTGGGTAATCTGCTAGGTTTCATAGTTTTGACAATAGGGATCATGGTCGATCCTCTCAAAGTTGAGGCAATAGTTTAGTTTCCTCCACCTGCACAATCCTTCAGGTTCGGAGTTTACAGGGAAAAGCAAACTTTTTACGGTGTTTCATCGCAAACTGTGCCGAGATCACAAAGGGATTTATTCATTAACTAAAGAAGGACATTCCTTTTCATTGGGATGAAGCCTCTCAATGCTCTTTTGAAGGGTTGAAACACACCCTCATGACTGCCCCTCTGCTTCGGCCACCCAATTATAATAAGGATTTCTTATTATACTTGGCTACGACAGAGTCAACCATCGATATTGTCTTGGTTCGGGAGGATCATTTACTCTCAGAATATGTGATTTATTACCTGATCCAAGGCCTGGTTGGACCAGAACTCGATTAATATCACATTGAAAAACTTGCATCGACAGCAGTTCATGCTATCCAACGGTTCCGTCATTATATAATTTTTTGCAAGACCAACGTCATTGTTGTTTCTGAATCCATTTCAGTACGTGTTGACATGATGAGTAATTGGCATAAAGATCAGTAGATGGATAGTTTTTCTCTAGGAATTTGACTTAGATTTTGTTTCGGTGAAATCCAAAAAGTCCATGGTCTTTGCGGAACTCATCTCGAAACTTCCATTCGAGTCAGGTGATGTTATGCCCGAAGATTTGATTATTAAAGGAGACATGTTTTTTATCGCGTCTTTAGACCCCTGGTATGGAGATGTACTTGTTTATCTCCATACTTTGAAGTGTCTTGCCTCTGCTTATCATGATGAGCATTTTCGTATACGCCATCAGGCCAAGAACTATCTCGTACTTGAGGACACTTTATATCGTCGAGCTGTAGATTGCATCCTCCACCGATGTCTCACTCATGAAGAAGCATAAATCGTGATTAACGATTGCCACACCAAAGCATGTGGTGGTAATTTGTCTGGGTTGGAAATATCCCAAAAGATTCTATGAGCCAGTTACTTTTGTCCATCATTAATCAAAGATTGTGTTGAATCGGTCAAGAAGTGCCACCAGTGTCATATCTTCTCTCGAAAGATGAGGGAACACCCTGCTCCCATTTTTCTCGTCATTACCATTGGTCCCTTCACAAAGTGGATGATTGATTACACTACATGCAATCCCCCTTCAGCAAGGGGGCACCGTTATATCATCGTAGTAGTATACTACTTCACCAAGTGGATCAAAGCTATGACAACATTCAAATATGACGGAGAGACCGCAACTCTCTTTTTGTTTAACCATATTATAGCAAGGTTCGATGTCCTGAGAGAGATTGTGACTGACCATGGCAGACACTTTCAGAACAAAATGATGTCTGAGTTAACATCAAAACTTGGTTTGAGGAAAGAACATTCGTCACCATACTACCCACAAGAGAATGGTCAGGTGGAAGTTGTAAATAAATCTCTTAATACCATTCTACAGTGAACAATCAATTCAGCCAAGTCAAATTGGCATTTGATGTTATACTCGGAATTATGGGCCTACCAAACATCTTTTAATACTGCAAACAGTTTCTCGCCTTTTCAACTTGTTTACAGGCTCGAATCAGTCTTTCCCATAGAGTGCTAGATCCCATATCTAAAGTTGGCAGTACAGTTATTTCCAGACACTTCACCACTTGCAGAGCATTTATTATACCTCGATCAGCTAAATGAGCAACTTCATGATGCAGCCTTGGCTAATGAAGCTCACAAGAAAAAATTCAAGTGTCAGTATGATTGGTCCATTTGTCCTTAGATTTTCTCTGAAGGAGACCTTGTCCTGATCTATGACCGAGATAAGGACCCCCTAGGGGTAGGCATGTTCAAACCCTTGTGGTTCAGACCCTTCATCGGGAAAGAGGTTCTAAAGAAGGGCGCTTATCATCTGGTGGACTTTGAGGGAAATTCTTTGGCGGAGCCTAGAAATGGGATCTACCTCAAGAAGTATTACTTGTAGGTAGGTCGCCTCGAGTGACTTCTTGTACATATGTATAGTTCTTGTACATTTTCTTTTTGAGTTTTTGTCTTTTTATTTTTATGGACATGTCATTTTTGATGTCATATTTTTCATTGTGGTAGATGTCAAGTGAATCAGAGGTGTTCATTAGGTTCGCGGACAACACTAGTTGACACACTTGGAGGCTTTGTTCCGCAGCCTGGGTGATTTTCACACCTCAGGGCTAGTTTCTATCTTCAGGAGGTATCTGTTTAGGTGATTCCACAAACAATGTTGTTTAATAAAACACAATCTTAGAGTTACTTCATGATGCGTTTTCCCATGGTATCTCTCACCTACGAGTTTACTTAAACACTCAACTAGTTGTGTCTCAATTAAATGGAGTTTACCCCATTTACGATCCTACTCTACAACAACGATTCCTTAGGGTACATCTCTTAGAATGAATATTTAATTACATTACATATTTCCATGTTAATAAGAGATTGAATCAAGTTACAGATACTCTAGCTAATCATATATTAGATTGGCATATTGCACACATGTAAGAAAAAGCACACATGCACACATGTAAATACATTAGTAAATAAATGTAATCCATAAAACACAAAAAGATGTAAATATGCATATATAACACAAAATATTAGTGTACATGGGTGGGGGCAAGTGCCTAAAAAATAGTTCTAGTAAGAGTCATGGGGCTTATGCCCTCAAAAATATACAAAAGGTTCCCTCGACATGTAAGAAGTCTAGCCTAACTAAGGGCGGGGCCTGTTGGCCCTACCATAGTGAAAAACGACGTTGGCCAAACGCTGAAAGAGATGGACCCAGGTCCTTGGTACCCCAACAACGTGAGTCTTCATAGACGGTGGGAGATCCTCTATCTCTACCATAGGAACTGTACGAGTAAGAGCGGTGAGGTTCTGCTCCACCTGCCTCAAAATTATCTCAGCCTCGCCAACTAGAGGTCTCTCTAATACTGCTGGTCCACCGACTGCAAATGGTCCCGCCTCTGGTCGAGGACACCGCCTGGTCCTTGTGAAGTCTGCTAGATGCAATGGCCCCACATATGCACATAATAGATACATACATGTCAAATAGTCTAGTATACAAAAAAAATTATGATATATATGAAAAAACATAAAAATTAAATAACTTTGAAAAAAAAAAAACGACTTATCCATCTCTCCTCACTCCTCTTCAAGAGGTATAAGCATTTCAAGATCTCTGGAAAAGTTGATCTCGGCATAGGGGTAGTCCTCTATGGCCGGAATCTGTCGTGCCCACCAGGAAAAAAACTTGTCATCAAAAGCCTCGATGGTCCTCCCTCCCCCCTATCATGGAAACAACGTCGCCCACCTACATAGTGCTGGGAGAGTGGCCTCGTGCCCTCATATAGTCTCTCTAGGACTGAGACTGGGAACCCTCTCTAAGAATAAAGAGCAAACAATAGTCCTAAATCCAAATTTTCTATGTCTCCGCATATGACACTTTGTCAACTGCCTCTTCATGCAGTCTAGTAAGGTGGTGCTCTAGTCAAAAACTTGTGCATTTAAGCACTGAACCACATGATTCATTTGTGCCCAAGAAGCCTGATGTAAATATGCGAATCCAATAATCCTCCCAATAAGAAAAACTATCACTTTTAGTGAGAGGTT
The DNA here is from genome assembly GCA_900067695.1 of Picea abies. Classification (NCBI taxonomy): domain Eukaryota; kingdom Viridiplantae; phylum Streptophyta; class Pinopsida; order Pinales; family Pinaceae; genus Picea; species Picea abies. Next base: position 145 of record CBVK0101314298.1, on the reverse strand, counting down.
TGAAATCTTGTTTATCGACACCTGAGTGCTCACTTTGTAAGTGTTAGCTTCGCAATGGATTCCAGTCAACACCTCTATGTTGTGAGGCCTAGAGGGAAAAGGTGAGATCGGAAGAGCGTCGTGTAGGGAAAGAGTGTAGATCTCG
>CBVK0101314290.1:0-10108 GCA_900067695.1 Picea abies | reverse complement strand
GCCGTGTGAAGAGCGCACAGGCGAAATCAAGAAGTCTCAGTTGTTAACCTGAGAAGAGGAATTTAAGGACGGTTGCTGCAGAAAGTGCGCAGAGTCCGAAAAACTTCAATATCAGGGAAGTTGTTGAACGATGCACGCAGGGAGCAGGCGCAACGAACCTCTCAGAGAGTCAGAGGTGACAAGTTCAGGAGGGATAGTTCCTTCGAGATACCATGTAGGAGAACCCGGAAGTGGTTCGAAGAAGAGTTGAGCAGGAATGAGCTTTAGAGTGAGAGGAGAAAACAACGGCCAGGATTCGCAGGGAAGATTTGTGAAACCCCACCGACCGTCAGATCTTGGAGAAGTTGCGCGGGACTTAGCCCTTAGGCGTAGGAAGGAAATAAGGGCTATCGGGATTCGGCATTCGAGACTTTCCAGTGCAAAGGAATTGCGACCTTTGAAATCACGATCACGCGATTCCCGATAGAACGGAGAGAGGATGTGACGTGGCAAGGAGATATCACACGTGCGCATTGGAGTTCGGGGTTCGGGGATTCGTGGTACAAGTGAACTGCGACATCGCGTATGTCGATTTTTCGATAGGGAAATCCCCGACAGGAACGGAAGAGCTTTGGCATTTGGACCTATCGGGTTTCGGGGTTTGGGATAGCAAGAGAACCGTGCCCACAAGTTTCGCGATAACACGAAACCCGATTTCCCGATAAGACGAAGGGGAGATCGCAGGAAGGAAGTCTATGGGTATTGAGAACTTCTGACAAGAAGTTGAAGAGTAATTTAACTCTTCGGGCCCAAGAAAAAGAAGGTCCTGGTGAGCGCGGACGTGCCACGGGTAGCCAGGGTGCTCCAGAGTGGTATCAGAGTGGGAAGTTCTTTGCTTTCTGAAGCAGAGGAGAAGAGTTTACCATGTCGCCCAGAAGAGAAAGGCAGTCACCTGGTCCAGAAGACAGGGATGCAAGAAGAAGAGGTAGGCCGGCAGGAAATCCAGAAATGGAGCAGCAGATGAGAGATCTCCGAGCAAGACTCGAGGAGATGGAGACAGCTCAAAGACGCGGAGTCGGCGCTGGAGATCTTAGTGATTCCGAAGTTGAAGAGGAGGATGGACATGAAGAAGAGATCACAGCAGAGGATGCATCAACCAAGCGATTGATTAAAGCTATCGCCAGGATGAGTTCCAAGACCAAAATGGACATTTCAGTCTATGAAGGAAGCCTGAATGCAGAAGAGTTGCTGGATTGGATCCGAGCTCTTGACACCTACTTCGATTATGAAGATATCGAAGAAGATAAAAAGGTAAGGCATGTTGTTACCAAGTTGAAGGGACATGCAGCATTATGGTGGGATGAGCTACAGGCAGATAGACGTTCCAAAGGAAAGCAGAAGATCAAAAGTTGGGATTGGATGATCGCGAAAATGAAAGAAAAATTCATCCCAAGGGATTATCAGAATACACTGTTCAGGCGAATGCAGAACCTGAGGCAGAAGTTGATGACGGTGAAGGAATACACCGAAGAATTTTACAAGCTCAATATCCGAGCAGGTCATCGGGAGAGCGATGATGAGAAGGTAGCTAGATACCTGAATGGTCTGAGATATGACATTCAGGATGAATTAAGCATGGCGACCATCAGAATGGTGGAGGATGCTTACTAGATGGCTCCGAAAGCCGAGGAGAAGCTGAGCCGTAAGCAAGGACAACGAGGGCGACGCAGAAGTCAGCCCAGGGGCAAGATAGTTTCCCAAGAGAAATTTCAGAAGCCCAAGGAGGAATGGAAGAAACCTCAGGGTAAGGTTGAAAGAGGTGGAACCTCACAGCGAGGACAGCCACAGGTTGAGCCGAGGAGACAGCATAATGAGAAGCGAGGGGATTATGCTGACGCCAACACTTTTCCTCATACCAGAGGTAGAGGAAGAGGCCGAGGAGGAATCATCACCTACTACACATGTGGAAAAGATGGACATAAAGTCGTTGACTGTCCAAATAGAAAAATGGACAGAAGAGAAGCTCACATCGCTGAGGCGTAGAGGCATGATGTTGAGAATGAAGACACCGGAAGTGGGAGGTCACTGACAGTGCATAAGGTTCTTTTGACACCTGAGAAAGAGGTGGAGGAAAAAGCTCAGAGGACCAGACTGTTCAGGACCACATGCAAGACCAAGGGTTGGAAATGCAAGGTCATTGTGGACAGCGGAAGCACCGACAATCTCGTTTCAACCGAGATGGTGGAGAAATTAGAGCTGGAGACGACTGATCACCCGAGTCCATACAAAGTATCATGGCTACAAAGGGGACATCAGGTGAGTGTCACTAAACAATGTTTAGTTGATTTCAAAATGGGTGAATATAAGGATAAGGTCCTATGTGATGTCATTCCCATGGATGTATGTCATGTATTGCTGGGGAGACCATGGCAATATGACCGAAATGTGGTTCATGACAGGAGAATGAACACATACACTTTGGAGAAGGATGGGAGGACACATAGGTTGCTTCCGAAAAAGGATGAGGAGGTGAAACCGGAAGTAAGAAACACAATACTTCTCATGAGTGGGAAGGAACTTCTTATGGAGATGGAGAAGAAGGAAGATCCACAATTCTTTGTGGTCAGGAAACCGAGAATTTTCCTGACTAGCACGAGAGTGGATGACTTGCCAGATGAGATTCAGGAACTACTGGGAGAGTTCGCTGACATCATAGTGGACAAACTACCATGTTCGTTGCCACCAATGAGGAGTGTGAGTCATCACATCGACCTCATACCAGGAGCCAGTTTGTCGAATAAGGCTGCATACAGATTAACGCCACAGGAAAATGAGGAGGTCAAAAGGCAGGTACAGGAGCTGTTGGATAAGGGACTGGTTAGGGAAATCCTGAGTCCATGTGCTGTTCCAACAGTGCTTAGTCCGAAGAAGGATGGAGGTTGGAGAATGTGCACAGAGTCCAGAGCGATCAACAAAATTACCATCAGGTACATATTTCCACTGCCGAGAATGGATGATCTGATGGATTGCCTGAGTGGGGCAAATTACTTTTCGAAGATTGATCTCAAGAGCGGATATCACCAGATTCGCATGAGAGAGGGTGATGAATGGAAGACAGCATTCAAAACAAACGAAGGATTGTACGAATGGTTGGTCATGTCATTTGGCTTGAAAAACGCGTCGAGCACATTCATGAGGCTGATGAATGAAGTCCTGAGGGAATTCATCGGGAAATTTGTGGTCGTGTATCTGGATGATATACTAATTTTCAGTAAGACAAAGGCTGAACATTTGAAACATTTGGCCATTGTGATGAGAAGACTGCAGCAGGAGAAGTTGTTGGTCAACATGAAGAAGTGCTCCTTCATGAAGACAGAGCTCATTTATTTGGGTTTTGTCATATCAGCGAATGAGTTGAAGATGGATCCTGAGAAGGTGGAAGTGATCAAGAATTGGCCATCACCCACAAATGTTTTCGAGGTGAGAAGTTTCCACGGATTGGCTAGTTTCTATAGAAAGTTCATTAGGAATTTCAGTGGGATTAGCACAGCGATGATGGACACAGTGAAAAAGCGACACAAGACTTTTCATTGGACAGCCAAGGCTGAGAAAAGCTTCAATCTGTTGAAGCGAAAGATCACAGAGCAACCAGTGTTGGTGTTACCGGACTTCAAGAAGACATTTCAAGTGAAATGTGATGCAAGAGGATACGCCATAGGAGTGGTCTTGAGTCAGGAGGACAGGCCAGTTGCATATTTCAGTGAGAAACTGGATGAAGCAAAGCTGAAATACTCCACGTATGATAAGGAGTTTTATGCTATCATACAGGCGCTGAAGAAGTGGAGGCATTACTTAATCCCAAAAGAATTTGTATTGTACAGCGATAATCATGCATTGCAGTTTGTGAGTCAACAGGAGAAGTTGAACCAAAAGCATGCAAAATGGGTTGAGTATATGCATAATTTCACATTTGTGATCAAACACATTTCAGGGACTGCTAACAAAGTGGCTGATGCTTTGAGCAGGAAATGTTTGTTGCTGCAGGAGTTTCGAGTCAAAACGTTGGGTTTTGAAAATCTCAGGGATATGTACGCAGGAGATGAAGACTTCGGAGAAGCATATGAAGCAGCTGAGAATCCTGTTCTCAGGGATCGGAGCCCATGGATAGATTACATGATCCAGGAGGGATTGTTGTTCAGAGGCAATCAACTGTGTATTCCAAATTGCTCCATGAGGGAGAACTTGGTGAAGAAAAAACACAGCGATGGATTGGCAGGACATTTTGGCCATGAAAAAACATTCGATAAGCTAAGAGAATCATATTTTTGGCCAGGGATGCGAGCCGATGTCAAAAGGTTTGTTGACAGGTGTGGAATTTGTCAGCATTCCAAAGGCCGGAAGAAGAATGCAGGGTTTTATCAGCCATTTCCCATACCAGAGAGGCCATGGGAGGCAATTAGCATGGATTTTTTATTGGGTTTGCCGAGGACGCAAAGAGGGGTTGATTCCATCTTTGTGGTGGTGGACAGGTTTTCGAAGATGGCACATTTTATTCCGTGTCAGAAGACCAGCGATGCGACACACATCGCAAACTTGTTTTTCAAAGAGATTGTGTGACTTCATGGATTGCCAAGAAGTATAGTCTCGAACAGGGATACAAAATTCATAGGTCATTTTTGGAGGACGCTATGGAAGAAGCTAGGGACTAACTTGGCGTTTAGTTCAGCATATCATCCGCAGACGGATGGACATATGGAAGTGGTCAACAGGAGCCTTGGAGACTTGCTAAGGAGCTTGGTGACAGAACACCATAGCAGCTGGGACAACATATTGCCGCAGGCAGAGTTTGCGTACAACAATTCTGTAAATCGGAGTACAGGCAAAAGTCCATTTCAGACTGTGTATGGGACACAACCGAGGGGAGTTTCTGAACTCAGGGAGTCAGAACAGACTGCTACTAGCAGTGCTAGTGCAGAAGAGTTCATTGAGGCGATGAAGGAACTTCACGGCAAGGTGAAGCAGCGATTGATGGATTCGAATCAGGAGTACAAGCGCAGAGCAGATCAGCGGAAGAGACAACTTCAGTTTGAAGTTGGGGATCTTGTTCTAGCACATCTGAGAAAGGAAAGGTTCCCAAGGGGAACATATAACAAGCTGAAAATGAAGAAAATCGGACCATGCAGAGTCCTAAAAAAGTTCGGAGAGAATGCTTATGAGATTGAATTGTCGGATGGCATCAGAATATCTCCGATATTCAATGTTGCAGATTTATACCCATACAGGGCTGGAGGAGCAGAAATTGGAACTGAGGAACCAGTGATCCAGTGGCAGAAGCAGATGTCGATAGCAGATAAAGTACAGATGGAGTGCATACTGGACCAACGAGTGGGTAAGAAGACCAGGCGAAGGCAGTATTTCGAGTATCTGGTCAAGTGGAAGAATCACCCAGTGGAAGATGCCAGCTGGGATATAGAAGCAATGATACAGAAGCATGGACAGACCATGCAGGAGCTCATGGACAGGAGCCCATGAAATTTTTCAAGCCGAGGAGTATGATGCAGGAGCATCGCCAACTCATCAAGGAGCATCGCCAAAGACAAGCGAGCCAACATAGAAGGTAATGAACAACTGGGCAAGGCCAGCCGAAACTTTTTGAATTTTCATTCAAGATGATGCGCCAATGTGTAAATGCACCATTTATGGAAGGCGCACTTGTATTGTAAAGAGGACCTTGAGAATTTAAGCTCTCGTCCTTAGTAGATAAGAAGGCATTTAATAGATTTAATGTAGGTAGATAGATGTTTAAGTCTAGATTAGACAGTTTTCAGTTTCAAGAGGGAAAACGAATATAGACACCCTCCTTTGTACATTGTAACATAATTCAGAAGCCAGCATTCAGAAGAGAAGAGCAAGCAGAGAAATTGTATGCAGAACCCCCATGTACATATTTGAATTAATAGAAGAGAGCCTTTGATTCAATTTCATGGCTGGTGTTGTTTCTCTGTGTATGTTGTTTATGTGCTCATGAATGTTTGTTTTCTGGTCATGCATTTTCTTTGAATATACTGTGCATGTGATTTCAGGGTTTAAACTGGAGTCTAAAAGAGAAGAGAATTAGTTTCAATTGTTTCTCTGTTTGAGCCAGGAGATTCCTGCATAGAGTGCAGTTGAATTCATCCGGCCGTGTGAAGAGCGCACAGACGAAATCAAGAAGTCTCAGTTGTTAACCTGAGAAGAGGAATTTAAGGACAGTTGCTGCAGAAAGTGCGCAGAGTCCGAAAAACTTCGATATCATGGAAGTTGTTGAACGTTGCACGCAGGGAGCAGGCGCAATGAACCTCTCAGAGAGTCGGAGGTGACAAGTTCAGGAGGGATAGTTCCTTCAAGATACCGTGTAGGAGAACCCGGAAGTGGTTCGAAGAAGAGTCGAGCAGGAAGGAGCTTTAGAGTGAGAGGAGAAAACGACGGCCAGGATTCGCAGGGAAGATTTGTGAAACCCCACCGACCGTCAGATCTTGGAGAAGTTGCGCGAGACTTAGCCCTTAGGCGCAGGAAGGAAACAAGGGCTATCGGGATTCGGCATTCGGGACTTTCCAGTGCAAAGGAATTGCGACCTTTGAAATCGCAATCACGCGATTCCCGATAGAACGGAGAGAGGAGGCAACGTGGCAAGGAGATATCGCACGTGCACATCGGAGTTCGGAGTTCGGGGATTCGTGGTGCAAGTGAACCGCGACATCGCGTATGCCGATTTTCCGATAGGGAAATCCCCAACAAGAACGGAAGAGCTTTGGCATTTGGACCCATCGGGTTTCGGGGTTTGGGATAGCAAGAGAACCGTGCCCACAAGTTTTGCGATAACACGAAACCCGATTTCCCGATAAGACGAAGGGGAGATCGCAGGAAGGAAGTCTGTGGGTATTGAGAACTTCCGACAGGAAGTTGAAGAGTAATTTAACTCTTCGGGCCCGAGAAAAAGAAGGTCCTGGTGAGCGCAGACGTGCCACGGGTAGCCAGGGTGCGCCAATTCCATGTGAGGGTATATCTATAAAGCATTACCTTTAGTTTTTTACATTTTTCTTTTATTGAAATTATGAATAAAAGTACTAAAATCCAACACCAACCAACCAAAACACAAAATCTACACAATATATTTACATAGGGCAACGTGTTAAAATGTTAACTCTATATTCTACCTAAGGTTCTACCACTTAAAACTAAAACTCCTCAGTGCCAACTACATCAATGGGTACATAATATGTTATATTCAAAATTCAAAAACCCAAAATTAGAGGGATCATTAATAACAAATACTTTGCATCTAGCAACAATGCATTTAATGTGTAGTGACATTTAGATCACTAAATTTAAAGTAACATTTCACCAACAATAATATTAAATGCATTAATATTTAGTAACGATATTTAAATCTAACTATTTACATCTTAACAATAACAACATTAAATGATGTTGTCTAAACATTTGACTTTTTCAATTTTTTTTACTAATCCTACTAAACACATCTTGATGAAATTACCATTTTCTATTGGATGAAATCATCATTTTCTATTTTCCTCTCTTTCTCTATATATAATAAACTTTCTAAATTTAAATGTTGATTTTTGTGTAAAGCATACATAACAAAAGTTATAAATTCTATAGCAAAGGTCATGCATAGTACATGTTACAAATTCTATAGGAGATGGAGATTGCAACTTGCAAGTTGCTTGCATAGCACATTGCACAAGTTACAAATATTATAACAAGGATTCAGAACCTGCATGCAACTATCCATAGAGGTAAGGCTCATTAATGGAAATTGAAACTATCCAGAGAGGTAAGGTGACTTATTAATGGAAATTGTCTTTGTTTGGTTGAATCTAGAAAACACATTCTTGCACACTTATTTTCTCATTATATACCTTCCCACATTTAAATACCCTCTTCTTCTTGAATCTTGATACAATAAACATGGGTGTGACCGTCCTCTCACAAGCTCTATTTTATTCCATTTTAGAAAACATTAGTAGTTGCTATTTAAAAAAGCAAATCCAAAATAATTGAGTAATATTTATTATTTCATTATATTAATAATAATAATAATTTCAAATTTTGCAATCCATAACTTTTATTATTATTTTTACAACAACCATTCCTAAATACTTTTTTTCTTTTCCGTGGGTGGTTGCATACTACTTAGTGTTTGATCCATTGTTTTTGTATAGTGATTGAATATATGTGGAATTGTGGCATAGAAAGAAGTTGGAACCTCTTATTTTCAAAATTGAAATTGTGTGCACACTGCTATATCAAGGTAATCTGTTAAGTTTTTTTTGTTTATGTTTTTAATGGTGTTGTATTTCATGTGAAACAGTTTGATGATGATGTTATGTTAAATGCAATTTCATAATAGTTTTATGTTGTGACTGAGATGCTTTTGTATTTATAATAAAAATGAACAAAAACACATATGACACATAATATTTAAATGACGGGCAAAAATACAAATAAAATGTCACGGGAAGGACACTTTTAAGAAGAAACCCGTCATAAAAAATTTACTTGACGGTTAGGAGTACCAGTGAAATTTATACCCTGACATAAATGAATTCGGCACCTTGAAAAACCCTCCTATCACTGGAATTATAGAGTCTCAATCACTTAAATCTAGAGTTCCAACAATTTTTAATGAAAATTTATATCCCTAAAAACTATTAATAACAACATTAAATCCATTGCTACTAAATACATATTAATTACTATCCTTAAAAAGCATGATTACCAAATATGGAAAGATAAGCTTTTTTGGATTTTCTAACTTTAGGAGCCACACATAATATGACAACTACACTTCATTTTCTTATTTTTCTTACACGTAGAGATGGCTCCAGTTAAGGACACAACCCCTTTAGATTTGAGTTGGTTCCAAGCTAGGCTAAGCGTATGCTAGGGCCAGCTCCAATGTTGAATGAAAAACACATGGAAAACAAGTTAAACCTAGCTAAAAAAAAAAGAGCCTTAGAGTTTAAGAATAATCTAGTTTTTTTATTTTCCTTCATAAGTTGTATTAAAAAAAATATAAAAATTATTAAAGTCTAAGAACATAACGAAAAAAAATGTAACAAAAATTAAAACCATTAAAATCAAAATTGAAAAAATAGACTTTGACAAACCATCATCAATCTTGTTTTGCAAATTATGGTAGACTTTTATAAAATTTGAATTTAATGGTTTATTATTTATTTTTGTTGCAAATTAAATGTTTTAAGTTTTTGAATTTTTTTGAGGTTTTCTTGATATATTTAAATTCAGCAAATGATTGTTGGATCTATATATCTAAGTGGTTATTTATGTATAATTTGGATGTTTTGGAAATTTTTCCTGACTAAATTTATTTCTATATTTAAAAATGCAATTTAAATAATAAAAAATTGTGATTTTTTAAAGTTAAGAAAACCAAAACATAAAACAGTTAGATAACACCTTTATTTTTTATTAATATTTTTATATTTTAAAAATTCCAAATAATATTGAAAAGTAAAAACATGGCTAGACTCGTTTTAATTTTTTGGTAATATGTGAAAGATTTAGAAAACATAAACTTTAAAATCATTAAATAATTTAAAAAACATAAACTTTAAAAATCATTAAATAATTTAAAAAACATAAACTTTAAAAATCATTAAATAAATATTGATAAATCATAGTTAAACATTTAATAAATATTAATGGATTATGATTTATACTAAATGAATTATTAATTTCTATAAATAATAATTAATTAATTAAGTATAATTGATTGATAGTGATTAATCGTTAATATTTAATTTTATGTTATATTTATAAATTATTTTAATCTTTTGGTAAGATTGGAAGGATTTATAAAACATAAACTTTAAAAATCATTAAATAAATATTGATAAATCATAGTTAAACATTTAATAAAAAATATTGATAAATCATAGTTAAACATTTAATAAACAATAATGGATTATGATTTATAATAAATGAATTATTAACTTTTATAAATAATAATTAATTAATTATAATTGATTCATATTGATTAACCATTAATATTTAATTTTATGTTATATTTAGAAATTAAAAAAGTGAACATATAAAATTTTGT
>CBVK0101314288.1:0-22272 GCA_900067695.1 Picea abies | reverse complement strand
GGCAACAAGGGGGGGGGGGTAAATTTAGGTCTGAAAAATGATTGAACAATGGACATTTCCGAACATTCAACAACCAAACAACAAGGCATGCCAATGCATGGAAAAGCATGGCAAGGAAAGACAAGGCATGGCTTTTCAAGGAAAGGCAATGCATGTAAAGGCACTACATGACATGCATGGCATGGCAAGGCAAGGTATGGCATGTCAAGGTAAGGAAATGCATGGAAAGGCATGGCATATCAAGGCAAGTCATGGAATGTCAAGTCAAGGCATGGCATGTCAAGGCAAGACAATATATGTCAAGGCAAGGCATGGCTTGTCGAGGCAAGACATGTCGAGGCAAGGCATGGCTTGTCGAGGCAAGACATGTCAAGGCAAGGCAAGGAACGTCAAGGCAAGGCAAGACATGTCAAGGCAAGGCAAGACATGGCATGTCAAGGCAAGGCATGGCATGTCAAGGCAAGGCATGGCCTGTCAAGTTAAGGAAAGGCATGTTAAGGCAAGGCATGTCATGTCAAGGCAAGGCATGTCAAGGCAAGGCATATCAAGGCAAGGCAAGGCATGCCAAGGCAAGGCATGGAAAGGAAAGGAAAGGCAAGAAATGTTAAGGAAATGCATGGATTGTCAAGGCAAGGCATGGAAAGGAAAGGCAAGGGAATGCATGGCAAGGTAAGGCAAGTCATGGTAAGGAACGACAATGCACGACAAAGCATGGAAAGTCAAGACAAAGTGTGGCATGTCAAGGCAAGGCATGGCATGTTATGGCAAGGCATGTCAAGGCAAGGCATGGCAAGGCACAAAAACACATGGCAAGGCAAGAGAAGGCATGACATGTCAAGGTAATGCATGGCATGTCAAGGTAAGCAATGCAGGGCAAAGCACGAAAAGGCATGGAATGTCAAGGCAAGGCATGTCAAGGCAAGGCATGTCAATGTAAGGCATGGCATGTCAAGGCAAGGCATCACATGGCATGTCAAGGCAAGGCATGACATGTCAAGGCAAGGCAAGGCATGGCATGTCAAGTCAAGGCATGACAAGGCAAGGCATTGCAAGGCAAGTCATGGTAAGGCATGACAACACATGGAAAAGCATGACAAGGCAAGGCAAGGCATGGCATGTCAAGGTAAGGCAATGCATGACAAGACATGACAAGGAATGACATGTAAAGGTAAGGCATGTCAATGCAAGGCATGGCATGTCAAGGCAAGGAATGTCAATGCAAGGCATGGCATGCCAAGGCAAGTCATGTCAATGCAAGGCATGTCATGTCAAGGCAAGGCATGTCAAGGCAAGGCATCACATGGCATGTCAAGGGAATGCATGAAATGTCAAGGCAAGGCATGGGAAAGCAAGGCAAGACATGGAATGTCAAGGAAAGGCATTGCATGTCAAGGTAAGGCATGGCAAGGCAAGGCATGGCATGTCAAGGCAAGGCATGGCAAGGCTCACCAATGCATGGAAAAACATGGCATGTCAAGGCAAGGCAATACATGGCAAGGCACAACAAGGCATGGCATGGCAAGATAAGAAATGGCAACACATCGTAAGGAATGGCATGGTGTTTTGTTTATGAGATGTTGATTTCTTTGGGGTTTATCCCTTGATGTGTTACCATGGTGAATACTTTGTTCACCAATGCTTCTACTTTTCTTTTAGTCAATGGGCTCTTATCTCCTTAGATTAACTTGCGTCATTATATTTGTGAGGAATTTCCTTTGGCCTCTTATTTACATGTATTGAATGTATATGCTCTTGGTTATTTATTAGAGCCCACCTATATTTCTAGTCAAATTCATGGTATTATTATTCTACATGGTTCCAAGATGGTTAACGACCACTTTGTAGATGATTATCTTTTCTCGTTGAGTAGATAAGAATTATCTTGATTGGGCCCTCACTTATCTAGAGACATTTTTCTCTATCACATACTCAATCCTTGTAACAATTTTGTTTTCTTAGTAGTTTTGGATACCCTCTCATATTGAATCCATAGTGCTTGGTATTATAATAGTCACAGGGCTATTGAATAACGTTTGAGGATTCCTTTTAGAGTTGAGTTGTCACGAGTTGTCATGTGTGAATTTTTTTACATAAGTTGCAAAGTAAGATTCATACAACTTTTCCCACGCCTTGATGTGATTTGTTGGTCTTAGCCAAGAGTATCATATAACTTTTCCCTTGCCTTAAAAACAAGTAGAAATCAAATCCATATTACTTTTTCCTAGCCAAATCATCATCCACCTTCATCTATTCACTTTCCAAGTTGGAATCCAACCTAACACAACATGTAGGATATGTGAGAAACTCATGTCCAACATGATATAATTACTTCAACAAACTTCTCAACTTGAACAAACTCTATAGTCATATATTTCAAAATTTAGAGGTTGCACATAGGAGAATTAGAGACTTCCTAAGAAACCAAAACCTACCTCAATAGTATAACTCAAATTGAACTAATAGAAACCTCAACCAATACTATTGAAGACGAACTTGTTATTTGATCTTATGTACCTCAATCCTTGCGTTGAATGTTTCATGGGTCTTCTTCTTCTTGCGTAACAAGTTCACAATCACTTGATCATAGTAACACAAATTACCATCCTTACCCTAAATCAAACAAGTGGTGTAAGTACCATAAACGAAACATTCACATAACTATCAAATGTCATTTTCTTGAAAGAAAGGATTCTAGGACTTCCCATGAGAGCATGAGACCTTCTACAACTATCCAAGTTTTTGTTTTCATTGTGACATTTATTCACCTTAATAAAAAGTTACATATTAACATGACACTTTTATTCTCAACTACAAAATTGAAACCTTTCAACTACATCCCAAAAAATAGCTTTGGGGTGATGCGCCTCTTGTTTCATCTAAAAATCAAACTTTATGGTAGGACACATAAGCACATACCATGCACCTTGGACTTAGAAAGTGAGCCTTCCTTATCAAAATTTAACTACAATGCCCAATGGGATCATCCAAATGTCTGATTATGAGGTGGTATATTGAAGAATAATTTTCTAGAGGATCTCAAGTATATTGGGGGCAAGCCAAAAATTATGAATTATGTTAATAGATTAGTATGTATTTCAAGGGAATATGTCTTATTATTTGTTCATTTGAAATTTTAATAACACCTTAAAAATGAAAACTCTAAATGTAACATTGTTTCCTCCTAACTTGGATAAGAATAAAATTTTAACATAGGCATACTATTAATGGTCCAAGAAGAAACTTCTTTATCACTTGACAACACTTTGTCTCAAAATATTATCTATTAGCATTCAATACCATCTCATCTAGCATCATCAAGACCTTTCATTTGTAGGCAATTTGGATATTGTTGGTCATATTATTCAAGTTTCTCATGTGTCCTATTGCTTTCCTAGTATGGCTCAACCTTAATTACTTGATCAAATTTTGACATCTTATCTATCGTGCAAGTATGGCAGATATTAAAGGTTTCCCTTGATGCCATGGGATGTTTAGACCATGCCCAAGGACAACGGGGGTGTTGGATGATTTATGTTTTCACTTATGGGAGTATTCTGTTATCCATGTTGTTGGTTTGGTGTCTTCAAAGTTCATCTCCTTGGCTTTCAATCAAGTAGAAGCATGGCAAGGAAAGACAAGGCATGACATGGCAATGCAAGACAAGGCATGGCAAGGAAAGACAAGGCATGACATGGCAAGGCATGGAAAGGCAAGGCATGGCAAGGCAAGGCATGACATGTCAAGGCAAGGCATGGCATCTCAAGGCAAGGCAGGGCATGACATGTGATCCATGTGGATATTAATGGCCACCCACCTATTCCAACTGGCTCCTCTTGTCAGTTTTTAGTTCAACACATTCTTTTGTGCTTCTTTGTAATTGTGGGTTCTAGACTTCTGGGGTCGTCTGAAGCCCTACACATCTTCCAAGTGGATATTGGTGGCCGCCCACCTAATCCAACTAGCTTATTTTGGAAGTTTTCATGTCAACACATCTTTATGTACTTCCAGGGCTGTTTTGGGGCCCTAAACAATATTTTTTTTGCGTGCCACAATCAAATTGTAGACATAATCAAAGTTTGATGGCATAATGCGTAGTTCTTGAAAAGACCTTTCCAACGGGCTATCACGTATATAAAAAGGAGATTGTATGCAAAAGTTACGACCTCGAGAAGTTAATATACAGACTTACCCAAACGTGACCCACATGACTTTTAGTGTTTCATCTCCTAGGGTTAGGTTTTTGGATGTCTAGGGTTTTGGCATTCATGTCTATCATAAAAAGGCCTTCAAAGCCTCATTATAATCATCTTCTTGAGAATAAACATAGCTGTCACATCTCTTCTCAAAGATAAAGCTGCCACCATTCTAACGAGTCTTGCACTCTGCATTTTGGCAGTCTCTTTACAATTCTTTCATTAATAGAAATCAAGTATTGTTGTATTTCTTTGTTTCTGGGAATTTTCATGAGTATTTCATTGGAACATCTCTGCTTTCATTTTGTTCCGAAAATAATATGGATCAGTGGTATAAAAGTAGGTTGCTCTTGATTGTTTTTCAGCACATGTCCCCGACGAGGTCCGAGTATAGCCATTTGGGTCTCGAGCTTATCTCTCTTGAGGACAATCACTCTCGCATGCCCAAGAAAACCTCGATGTCGGCAGACAAGAAAAATGGTTGAGTAGAAGATTCTATTAACCTATTGCATGAGTAAGCTCTCGCACAACAGAGGGATGAAATGATGGAGAATTTTACACACATCCTTTAATGTCGGTCGATAGCAACAGATGCATCTTCATCAAGCGAACATTTTGGAGGAACCACTCCCTTCAAGGTACAAATTAATTTTGAAATTCCCATATTTGAAGGTCAGATAGATGCGAATGCCTTAGAAAAATGGTTAAATTTATTAGAAGGTTACTTCTCTGTTCACAATTTTTTCGACAGGGAAAAGATCAACTTCGCACTCCTCAAGGCTCTCCCCCATGTCAAACATTGGTGGGAAACTTACTTGGAGAAAATTTCCACAGAGGAATCTGGAATATATGGGTTCAAGCCCACTTGGGAGTTTTTTGTGGATGCGGTCAAGGAACAATACTACCCTGTTGATAACTATGAAGACCAGTACATGAGATGGACCACACTTCGGTAAGAGAAGAGCTAAACAATGTTGGAGTTCACAAATACTTTCCATACCTTGTGCAATAAGCTGGGTATCAAAGACTCTGAGCGACATCTAGTTTTGAAATACTATGGGGTTCTGCATAGGTACATCCAAACCGAAATGGATTTCCTAAACATCTCATCAATGACAGTTATCTATTGATATGCTGTTAAAATCGAGCATAAATTTAGGCACCAGAACAAATGGGAATTGGGTCTTCAAATCTGCAGCAACCAAAGCATGGTACAGATGACCCTAACCAACAAACTCTAGATAACTAGTCCAAGACACAGGACAAGAAGGGTAAAGGAAATACGAAGAATGACATTGGGAAGTGGTGTGACTTCCACGAAATCCCCTAGCACAACAATGATGAATGTAGCTCGAAACAATCATTAGTGGTTGAGGTCAAAGACATGAAGCCAAACACTAATTTAGAATCTGATCCAGAAAATATTGAAAACAAACAAATCATCAATGCAGACCCCACTGCTATTGTCACAGCCACAACAATTCACCCAACAGAACCAATAGATCCTGAAGAGGGGGAGCGCCTCTTTCATTCACAAATATGGGTGAAGGGGATCCCATTGCATTTCATTGTTGATAGCGACAGCCAGAAAAACCTCATCTCAGCTAAGGACGTCAAACAACTGGGGTTTTCAACAACACCACACCGACAACCATACAACATCGGGTGGCTTCACCAGAGACGAGATATCTGTGTCAACCAACAATTCCACCTATCCTATGGTGTCCAACCCTTCAAGGATGAGGTATTGTGTGATGTTGCCCCTCTTGATGCATGTGATGTTGTTTTGGGCAAACCATATATGTGAAAACATCACATTGTTTATGAGTCTAGACCTCATAGTGTCATTATTACTTTAGGAGGTTGGTTCTATAGGATACCAGAGGTAGTTTCGACTATTGTTCCACCAAAACAATGTCGCAAGGTAATCTCTCATAATGAAAAATTCATCTTCTTCACAGTCTGCTCAAAGGATGCACATAAGACCACTACAACCACTGCAGCCTCAACACCTTCTATCCAACAAAAACAGATTGTCGAAGATAAATAAGATATTGTTTCTTCAACTACAATGATGTCTACACAATGCCCTGTCAAACCCAGAGACAACAGGTTGGTGGAATAGATTCAACCCCGCTAGCAATAAGTTCATGACAACCTTCCACAGACCAAGCAGTGCAACTTCTCCAACAAGGCACACAACTCACCAAGATTCGGATTCAGAAAATGCTTTTCCCTCTTCCCTGGGCACTCAACACAATGGAGACCTTTTCTTCTAAAGGGGGGAGGACTGATCCGGGTGGATATTGATGGCCACCCACCTATTCCAACTAGCTCCTCTTGTCAGTTTTTAGTTCAACACATTCTTCTGCACTTCTTTTTAATTGTGGGTTCTACACTTTTGGGACAGTATGAAGCTTTACACATCTTTCAAGTGGAGACTGGTTGCCATCCACCTAATCCAACTGACTTATTTTTTAAGTTTTCATGTCAGCACATCTTTCTGTACTTCCAGGGCCGTTTTGGGACCCTAAACAATGTTTTTTTGGCGTGCCATAGTCAAACTATGGACATAGTTAGAGTTTGTTGACATAATGTGTAGTTCTCGAAAAGACCTTTCCAACGGGCTATCACGCGCCTAAAAAAGATATCGTATGCAAAAGTTATGACCCCAAGAAGTTCATGTACTAACTTACCCAAATGAGGTCCACATAACTTTTGGCGTTTCATCTCTTAGGGTTAGGTTTTTGGATGTCTAGGGTTTTGGCATTCATGTTTATCATAAAAAGGCCTTCATAGCCTCATTGTAATCATCTTATTGCGAATGAACGTAGCTATCACATCTCTTCTCAGAGATAAAGTTGCCACCATTCTAGCAAGTCTTGCACTCTGTATTTTTACAGTCTCTTTACAATTCTTTCATTAATAGAAATCAGGTATCGTTGTATTTCTCTATTTCTTGCAATTTTCATGAGTATTTCATTGGAATATCTCTGCTTTCATTTCGTTCAAAAAATAATCCAGTTCAATATGTCAAGGCAAAGCATGGAAAGGAAAGGCAAGGCATGACATGCTAGGGAAAGGGAAGGCATGTCGAGGCAAAGAAACACATGGCAAGGCAGAACAATGAATGACATGTCAAGGCAAGGAAAGGCATGGCAAAGCATGGCATGGCAACACAAGCCATGGAAACATAAGGCAAAGCATGGCATGGTATGGCATGACAAGGCATGGCATGGCATGACAAGGCACAACATGTCATGTCATGGCTAGGTAGGGAAAGGTAATACAAGGGAAGGGAGGACAAGGCAAGGCATGGCAAGGC
The DNA here is from genome assembly GCA_900067695.1 of Picea abies. Classification (NCBI taxonomy): domain Eukaryota; kingdom Viridiplantae; phylum Streptophyta; class Pinopsida; order Pinales; family Pinaceae; genus Picea; species Picea abies. The sequence continues at coordinate 14,754 of CBVK0101314288.1, read as the reverse complement.
AATGCAAGGTATGACATGGCATCAAAAGGCAAGGCAAGGCATGACATGGCATGGAAAGGCAAGGCAATACAAGGCAAGGCACGAAAAGGCATGTCAAGGCATGACAAGGCATATCAAGGCATGTCAAGGCAAGGCAATGCATGGCAAGGGAAGGGAAGGAAATGCAAGGCATGACAAAGCATGACAAGGTATGACATGGCATGGAAAGGCAAGACAAGGCATGGAAAGGAAATGAAAGGCATCACAAGGCAATGCAATGCAATGAAAGACATGACAAAGCATGGAAAGAAAAGACAAGGCATGGCATGGCAAGGAAAGACAAGGCATGGCAAGGATCTTTCTTTAGACTTTGAGACGTTACTAATAGATAAGCCAACCAAGTTCTATTTCAAACAATTATTTGCATGCAAAACCAAATGAAAGGTACATACAATTGATTCAGGAGTATTCTTTGTTCTTGAGGACTTTAGGGATCAAGGATGCCCTAGATCTATAGATATGAGCAAGAAAAACCAAGAAAACTCCTAAAAAACCAAAATTTTGGGGGGTGATGCTGGTTAGACACTGGAAACCAGAGTCATGACGCCTTTTTAGCCACTATAACCAGCGATATGCCACTTGTTACATGAGTCTAAATAGTGGCAGTCTTCAAAAGTGGCCAAAACTCATGGGAAAAGTAATGGTTAGGGCATACTTATGTGTGGAAGTGCTCCCAGACCTAATGAAGACCTATTCATTTCTGAAATATAATAGAAGAAGACATATAGACTAGTTAATTCTCAAAATATCTTCAAGGCAAACAAAATCATATATAACACAAAATGGAGAGGGTTTGTACTTAAGCTTATGTAATAGAAATTACAATTGATAGTTAAATTGTATAATATTTTTTTTTATGAAATTTACTAATATTTATTATAATTGTTGAATGTTTTACATCATTGGAATGGCATCTTAGCTGTAACTTATTTGAAATTTTATTATTTTATGTGCACTTCGATATGATGTAATATGAATATCGTTTCATTTCATATGTTGTAATATTAGATATATAACAAATAAACTAATTATTGCATGAAATAAATAAATAATAAATTTTCATTCTAAATGTTTTTTTTGCAGAACAAGGATCTTCCAGAAGATCTAGATCATCCTCATCAAATAGATCCAGATGACGTTGGGTCCAATGCTGAGATGGTAGACGATGCTCATGATGACACAAATACATATGACAACGAGGCTGATGTCGATGTAGATGACGATGATGATGATCATGATCATGATGGTGATGATGATGATGAGGCAATTGTTGGTAGCAGTCAGTGACATTCATGATCATATAAACTGCATCATGGATCATTTTTGATATATTGTTATCATTCCTCTTTTCATGGTTACTATCATAGGTATTATTTTCACAGCCTCCAATACCATATTATTGAGTTGTATCATTTGGACATGGCATATCATATTGACTTGTATAATTTTGTCTTACATAATTTATCAGTTTTATTTATATCATTTGTACATGATGTATCATTTCGACTTATGTCGATTGTTGGACATGTATCATTTTCATATGTTATTGATCCACTGGCATATTTGACTTTCACTTGTCTTAGTTATATATGATGATGATCTTATCAGTATTGATTCGTCAATTTTTATATATTGAAAGTGGTTGATGATTTTTGGATGCATATTTATTACATATGATGGTTTTGATTTACTGCTCATGATGGATGTTGTCAAATTCACTTAAATTATAGATATTTGACTCACTTGTTTTAATTATAGATGGTGATCATGTTATAATAATTATCTTTTTATTTTATATATATTGGATGTTGTAGATTCTATTTTGATGGAGATTTAATATGTATAATGATTTTGTTAATTTGTATGGATGTCCGTTTCTCTAAAAATTATTTATAAATGTTATCCTACAAAATATTTCAAATGCATTTATATGACTTACTGTATAATCATATAAGTTATTTAAGAGACATGACATTTTTAACTAATTAAATTGAAATAGAACATATTAAATTAATAATTGTAAGCAAAACAAAAAGCATTTTTTGAAGCAAAAAAGGAAGCAACAACGAAAGAAAAATTGGAAGCCACACCAGAAGCAAAATTGGAAGCCAAACCAGAAGCAAAACAGGAAGCAAAACTGGAAGCCAAACCAAAAGCCAAAATGAAAGGAAAATTGGAAGCCATATTAGAAGCAAAACTAGACGTAAAAATGGAAGCCAAACTGGAAGCAAAATTGTAAGGCATATCATAAGAAAAACTGGAAACAACACCTTGCGCTACTCCTGGTGTCATTTATGGCGCTATTCCTGACACTAAACCTGGTGCTATTCCTGGCGCTATTTATGGTGCTATTTTTCTAGTGCTAAATCTAGCACAATTATAAACAGTCTAGATTGCGCCCAATTTTGCACCAAAAAAGGTGTTCAATTCGTGAACTGAAATACATTAAATTCTGGCACTATTTTAGGCGCTAATTGCATGTTTTGTTGTAGTGCTTGTTGAGTAAGAGTCTCTATTATTCCCTCTGTGATGGGTTAGAATGCCTCAAAATTTCAAACAACTAACTTTGATTATATCCTTCATTATCATCTCTCCATGGATGCATGAAACATAACTTAATATAAAAAATGGTCTTGGCCTATCCTAAGCCCACTTTATAATCATACCAACTTAATTGGGGTTTCGCTCACATTCACACCCTTCCATGCTCTACTCACTCATTCTCTAATACTCATAGATAACAACCAACATCAAGAAATTTAACCCTCCTTGACATTGTTAGAGAACTCACACAAACAAAAGTGTATTAGACAATATACAATAGTCAATAAGGGTTGACATATAAGTGCTAAATTGAGGAAGTTTCATATGTCAAAATACCAGTATGTAGTGGTTTTGCAACACGACCATGTAGCAAGGGTGTGGAGAAAAAACCATGGAAAAATATGGAGAATTTAAGGAACCTTGCAAAATGTTTCATGATAGTATTTATATACAAAAGATTGAATTTGTATGCATGTGGATAGGTGTCAACTTCTCTCAAGGTGTTTCATTTTCAATCCACATTATGCGAAAAGTGTTAGAATAATGACACATGTTACACATTATTTTGGTCGCCCCAGTGATCCATTGACAACATGTGTTCATGTTCCCAAAAAGAGTATTTCTTCATGAGGAAAGTGCCTGGCTTTCTCTTCTCAAAAATCCTATTAAGGAAGGTCATCGTAGGCTGCACCATACACACGGTGTGACGATGCCTAATCATCTCTATTTGCTCTAAAGCTGGGTCGTGATGTCTCCGTAAGCTGCTCTACAACTAGGGTGCGAAGATGGCAAAAGACTAAGAAAAGGTCGAGTTTCACGAAAGTTTTAGAAGGGGATCTTCTAGAAGATGAGGTGGCATCCGTATGGTTGGGATCTTACTCGTTTCTGTAATTTGGTGGGATCATCCTAATCTCTTCAACCATCTCTCTTTCCCTTATATAAAGAGGGATTTCTCATGGAAAAGGCTAAGGTTGATTCAGGCAAGATTAACGTTGAATAGGTTAAGAATTGGATGAGGAATTCTACTTCAGCTCATACTTGAGAGCTTCATTTCAGTTTATCAAGTCATTGTGGATCGTCTTCATTCAAGGTCGGAGCAAGTGTGTGTGTTGGAGAAAAGGGTCATCGAGAGGGGACCTTGCGACATCAAGGCTTTGGTTGTAATCTCCACTTTCACTTTAATACAATACAATGATATGTTTCCTTCCCATAAAACTTGTCTTGTTTTATTGTATGATTCCTTGATCACATGCATAAGTTCTTGTTGAGTATATTGGATTGCTTTCACTCTAGTTGGATTGTGTTCCCTTGCAGATTCAATATCACAGGAGCACCGAGGTGGAGCTAGAATGAAAATGGCAAGAGGAAGCAACATTTAAACAATATGTTGCCTATCTCTTGTTAGCTAGTAAACTCAATGGTTAGAGCTTAGGGAAAGCGTCATATTATGTTCTGTTTTGTTCTAGATCTAGGTGGATCTAGGGAGATTTGTTCATGTCCGCATTTACCGATAAATCCCATAACAAAATTGGCGACTCCACTAGGGATACGACTTCCTTTTTATTTTTTGCTTCCCATTTGCTTTTAGCCTGCCTTGTTCTGATTAAATTCACTCTCTAAGTCTGTGGGTGATCCATATGGACTCCCTGGGTTTGGAAGTTCATTTATATTTTTTGTCTTTCTCCCATTTTCCCTTCATTTACATAGATCATTGCACTGTACCCTATTGGCAGCCTGCGACGACCCTCAGACGTCGCATCCTGCTTGGCCAATCTAGTGCGATGATGTCGCACTGTGCTCTGCCAGTAGCCCATGATGACCTCAGCTCGTTGCATTGTGTCCCATACCCAACCTGCAACGACTCCTGTAGAATTTGTTGGAGTGAGTCAATTTGTCTTTTATCACCCAGATTTGCCTTAGTTGCCTGGGGTGAACTTCTTATGCCAGTATTTGATTGATTCATGAGTTTAAAGCTTGCTTGTGATTGGTTTTCAGTGATTGAAAGTCTTTCTTTGCGTTTTGCAAGTTTTTTTGCTTTTGATCATTGTCACAAGGATATAATCTCAGATATTGATCTGGGTGCTTGTTTGACAATGGGCCTTTGGTTTGCTTCAAGTTTTGGATTGATTTTATTTTTCAGATTGTTTGTCGACTAAGAAACACTTTTTGCTTACATATGACAAAACGTTTTCTTATCTTTTTCATTTTTGTTTATGTTACAAATTTGATTTGGGAATTGTGTTGAGAATGTCTTGATTTTCTTGGATTACATTTTCCTTTCATCATCACATTTCTGATTTTGTTTTGAAAAGGAAGAACTAAATTTGTTTATTCTTTTTAGTAATCTTTCATAATAAAATTTTTACATTCGAAACATTGGTTAAAGAAGAGAATTGAAAAATTTTGTAGTTAATTATTATTTGGAATTGTATTCATTCGAAATTAAGAAATTGCAATTCGTAGCTTTTTGTACTTCAAAAAAATACCTTCTCCCTACTGTAATTAGAGTTCATTGAATTGAAAAATTGCACATTCATCTCTTTTTGTATTTTATTGGGTCAAGGTCACAAATTCATCAGTTTCATTTCCATCTCCCTTTTGTGTAAACAACAACCTCTAAAACGCAGCGTAAATTTAAAATTTATTGGTAACTGTTGGCGATGGAAGTCACTCCTGGATTGCAGCAGGAGCAGAGCCCGATGCCCATCAGTTTTTTATGTCATGATTTGTTTAATGGGGTGATCAAATGGGTAGAGACTCGAGAAGATATCACTCAAACTCAGGGACTAGGTCCGGCATGCGAGGAACAAAGGAGGTCTTGATCTAACTTCAGCCAGTGGGTTGATTTGAAAATAAGCAGGTTGAAGACTTGGTGAGGGGAGTGGACAAACTACCTTAGGAAATAGGCCTTTCAGTAATTTGTAGAAGAAAAACTCTGAATTCGAGATCCTCTGGTTCAGAGCTTCAAGAAACTAAGAGGGGGGACTTGACTGGATTCTCCAATTCCAAGTCGTTCAGCGCTAAGAAAATCACAGAGACCGATTAGAAATAGTGCAACTATTACAGTGATCAAACTCTACATCATCCTATAATAGTCACCGCTCGACTGGATTCTCCAATTCTGAGCCGTTCTAATACAGTGTAGACAAAGACGCGAAAGAAAAACTAACATTCATCAGACAAGAAGTCTCAAGAGTCCAGACATAACCAAGAAAACAGTGCTTCATTAAAGTTTACCACCAGGAGCCTTGAGTATATAGACTGAGTCTATATACTCAAGAAAATTCACCTCACAGAGGTGTGCCCAGTCACCCAAGGCTTGGTGTCCCTTCAGCCGAATTCGGACGGATAATCCCTGTCATATGCCACCTTAACTGCGCATGGATCCTGCAAGGGGAGTAGCTAAGCCATTAAGTGCCAAATTAGCGTGTGCAGACCTCCTTTGGCTAATTGAAGACTAATCATGGTCTCTTTGGAGAAAATGGTACACAGGACCCTCTCGAGCAGACCACTGGCCAGGCTCTCCATATCTTGCACTTAATGCATGAAGAGAGGTTTCAACCACTCTTTCTTACCTTCATTTACTTCAAGCGAAAACAAGCTCGAGGTCAGATCAAATGACACCCGGAGAACACGATGAACCTTATCGACGACTGGACCCAACGCCTTTGGCCCCCTTTGCACAACTCTTTTATTTCCCAGGTGACCACGGGCCGTGACCCTATGTTTACTCTCAAAGGAGCTTTCAACGTTCGTGAATAGGAAGGGGCTGCTCCCTGTCCCTTGAAATCGTGATGAGCGAAACGCCGAGACGGCTTAATCTGGCGCCACGCGTCCTTCAAATCTGATGGTCCTACATTCACCCGACACTGCTGCGGGCCCCAGGTCTTGGATGCTCTCGTCACTTCGCGCATCAGGGATATGAGGGAGCTACTTCTTGCGCTTCAAAATCGCAATGAGCGAAAGGCTGGGAAGACCCAATCGCGCACCACGTGTTCACCCAGGATAAACGACTGAGATCACTCTCGGCACTTCGGGGGCCCGTCTCGTCGAATGATAAACATTAGTGCCCCTTCTTTAGGTCTTCTCCTTTGTGACTAGGTGCCAAAACCATGAGCCTATTTCTGGGCACTTTCGGCGTTTCGGTATTCGAGGTTTCGAGAGGTGAAATGACAAAAAGCGCTTACCCCTCGAACTCCTAGATGTCGACGTGACACGGATGTGCGCCGCGCGTCCTTCAGATGAACGGCCCTGATAACATTCGTTCTTATAACAGGGGCTACCCCCATTCACAGGCTTGCTTGATGTGACCTGGTGCTAGGACCGTGGGGTTGGATCCAAAGGTGGTTTCGACGTTTCGTTGATCGACAATTTCAGCTGTAAAGAATGGGAGGCTCCTTGTCTCCCGAAATGTCGATCCCTGAAATGTCGACTGGATGCCACCTGTCAAAACTAGATCGGACGACCCAAATTTTCCTTGAACTATTGGCGCTACGCTTCGCTAAATCCTGGACAACTCGGGAGCCCCGAAATTCCGATGACCGTCGATTCACTTTGGAATTGAATCTCGACGGCTGACAACCAACAATTTGTGCGCTCGCTTGAATTGTGATCGGAAAAGTGACTCTCTCGCTTTGCGTTGGGGCGCTTCCTGCGTAACCTGTAGACCTAGGTGTATTTGAACCCTAAGACAAATAATGTCGCTAACATTAGGCTCCACAGGGGATAGAGTCATCCCTGTGATGCTGTAAGAATTCATTCTGCAGCTTCAGTGCCTTGCTATTGGGATATGGAGTCATTTACTAAGACGAAAATATACAAACAGAAAGAGAACAAAGAACTAAAGGACAATATTTACAAACAAAGGAGCCGTCTAAGGCTCAAACAAAACATTTCTTTAGGAAATGCCCATTTACTGGGCTGTTGAAAACCTCTTCGCCCTCCAGATCGTGCAACTGGTACGTGTTGTTTGAGAAGACCTCAGATATTCTGAAGGGGTCGATCCAGAGGGAATCAAACTTGCTATGTTTGCCCTTATCCTGTCTGCGTGCGTCCCACTTAAGTACCAAATCCTCGATCTCGAACTCCTTCTTCCTGACCTTCCTGTCAAAAGCTTGTTTGACCCTTTGCTGATGACTAAGAGCTATGTCCCTAACCTGTTCCCTGATCTGTTGTACTTCTATTATCTGATGAATCCTTCTGATCATATGATTCGACTCTCCTTCATAATCTTGAAAGAAATTTTCCACAGGTAAGGTGAGCTGAGTGGGAAAAACCGCCTCTGCTCCGTAAACCAGCTGAAAAGGCGAGGTGCCCAGGGATTTCTTCGTTGTCACTCGATCAACCCATAAAGAAAATTTCAACTTCGACTCCCAGGCCCTTTTGTTGTCCTCCAATAGTCTTTTGATGATCCTTATCAGGCCCTTGTTGGAGGATTCTGCTAAACCATTGCCCTGGGGATAGTAGGGGGTGGAGTGAATTAGCGAGATTTGGAACTGCTCACAGAACTTAATGAGAGGCTCAGATTTGAAAGAAGTAGCATTATCAGTTACGATCTTGCTGGGACAGCCAAATCTGGCTATGATATCCTCCAGGAAGCCGATAATTACTTTGTGGGATGTACTTCTGGTAGGGAAAACTTCTATCCACTTGGTGAAATAATCTGTTGCAGTCAGGATCCCTCTGTGCTGGCCACTTGAGGAAGGATGAATTTCCCCGATAAAGTCTATCCCCCACTGTTGAAAAGGTGTTGAAGCTATCACAGGCTTCAGTAGTAGTGGCCCAAGCTGTTGTTTCCCTGAGAACTTTTGGCATTTGATGCAGGCCCTGATTTCTCTGTTGACATCAAAAAATAAAGTGGGCCAGTAATACCCGACCCTGAGGATTTTGTGAGCTGTGGTCTTCCAGAAATGATGCCCCCCACAAAGGCCTTTGTGGAAATCAAACATAACTTTCTGGGCTTCTGGCGAGTTTAGACATTTTAGCAGCACTCCTAGAGGGTCTCTCCAATATAAAACTTGCCCAATGAGGCAATATCTGACTACTTTGAGTGTCAAAGCTCTTGCCTTACTTTTACACATTCCATCCGGGGGCTTCAACTCTCGCATGAAGTATAAAATGTCATGATACCAGGCACACTCTACCAGCAATATGCCTTCTTGAGAGCGTTGACTAGGCAACTCAACTTGCTGAATTCCTGAGCAGGTATTGATGAAACTAATGCCCAAGGCTTCGTAATTGGATTCAGCCAGTAGCTTGGCTAAACCTTGCCCCTTAACCAACTTGGTGGGCTTTATCTCCAAGTCGAATTCTAGGATCCTAACGATCCATCTGCCTCTTCTCCCATCTATATCGGGATGTATAAGGATATCCTTAACAGAAGACGAAGGAACGTATGCGATTACCTTTGAGTGCAGGACATAGACTCTGAAAGCCTTGAGAGCTTTCACTAAGGCATAGGCTTGTTTCTCCATGATTTCATACCCAATATCTGCATCTCTTAATGCCCTGCTGAAGAAGGCAATGGGTTGCTCTCACCCTTCCTTATTTTTCTGCAACAAGACTGCTGCTACTATATCAAAAGAAGCAAAAGAGAAGATTAGGAACTCTTTGGAATAGTCGGGACTGATCATCACAGGTGCCTCAGTCAATGCCCTTTTTATTTGGATAAAAGATTCCCTAGGTTCAACGGTCCATTTCACTTCCTTTCCTTTCCTGAGCATGGTTGTAATATGTTTCACCAACTCAACAAAATTTGAGACGAATCTCCTCAAGAAATTGATCTTTCCCAAAAAGGCCTGAACTTCCTTCTTGGATCTAGGAAGAGACAAGATTTGAATTGCCTCTACCCTGCTAGGATCAATTCTCACTCCCTCTGCTGATACTATGTAGCCTAATAACTTCCCCTCCTTCATAGAAAACAAGGATTTCTTGTGGTTTAGGGATAGGCCAAACCTTCGACACTTCAGGAAAACTTTCCTCAAGTGGCAGCGGTGCTCCTTGTCTGACCTGGAGAAGACCGTGACGTCATTTAGGTATATTACCACAAACTGGTCCTTCTCCCCAATGAAGGCTATGTCCATAGCTCGCTGAAATGTTTCTCCCACATTCAGCAATCCAAAAGGCATTTTGGCATACATGAATGTACCCCAAGGAGTGGTGAAGGCTGTTTTTTCTCTGTCCTCAGGCATGACTGATATCTGATTATACCCAGAAAAATCGTCAATCATGGATATCCTAGAGGCACCCATTACCCTTTACAATATGTGTTCCATGTTGGGCAGGGGATAATTATCTTTCCTTGAGCTCCTGTTCAGGTTCCTGAAATCAACACAGAGTCTGATTTCTCCACTTTTCTTCCTTACTGGGACCAAATTGGCCACCCATTCGGAATATCTCAAGGGGACAATGATTTGGGCATCTAACAATTTCTTCACTTCTTTCTCCATGACAGGTAGCAACATGGGATTTATCTACCTCAGCTTCTGTCTGAATGGTTTAACATATTCTTTCAGTGGGATCTTGTGCTCAATGACAGATGTGTCATAAGTCTTGAGGTCTTCATACGTCCATGCAAACACATCAACAAACTCTTTTAGTAACTCAGTATATTCTGTCCGCTGTTCACTGGTCAAGCTGCTCGATAATTTGATAAACCTAGGCTTCTCCTGCGTGCCAATGTTACATTCGGCTGTATCAACATCTTTATTTGAAACACCACCATTAACTGCCACATCATTCTTGTCGAACAACCTTTCTAAAGGGACTAGTCCCCTTGGAATGTGATTACTAGGCAGCTGAATAATCTGGCGATTAATGATTTTATTTAAGAATATCTCATAGAGGGGGTCACCTTCGGGATTAGGATCTTGATCAATGTGCAATGCCGAAAACTCATCGACAGCCTAAAGGAAATTTTTGATTTCAAGATCGTCCTTGAATACCTCCCAATTCTTTACATTGTCCGGGATGGATGGCATGTATCTTATTTTGACCTCACCATGGATCTTTGGTGGTAGAGGAATCCTGAACAGACTAGCCGAGACTGCTAAGGAGTTGGCCGAGGTATTTTCTTCCCTTGGGATAAAGGTGATGTTGAAAGCTGAGAAGAAATTATTAATCAGGTCCCATAACTCATTTCTATAACTCCTGAGCCGAGGATGCTTGGCCCGATAAATATCCCTGACCTGTTGAATTATCAATTCTACATCTCCGAACACTGACACCTCTTTGATTCCCATTTCTTTTGCATCCCTAATACCCAGAACAAGAGCTTCATATTCCGCCACGTTGTTGGTAGTTTTAAGTTTCAACTTGTATGACAGGGATATGGTCTCTTGGCAGGGCGATATAAAAATCACCCCAACACCTGTGCTTATACTGGAGGAAGCTCCGTCAAAGAACATCTTCCAAACAGAGGTGGTTGGAGGAGGTATCTGCTAATTAAGAATGGGCTGCTTTCTGATCTGTAAAGGGGCCTCAGGAACTCCAGCGATCTATAACAAACTAGACCCTAGATCAGTGTCAAGCGCAAAGATGGGATGATTAGTGGGGTTTGCTTCATCACTGACAATATAGGCTAGCTGGTCTTCTCTGTACAACCTCCTGTGTTCCCCTCCGAAGACCAGAATGGTGGCATATGTGAGATCCATTTGTAACGTCCCTCCAAGTCTTTTAATCCAAGACCTTGACAACATCATGCCAAACTTGGGGGGAATGTCTGCTACCACAATATCCATGACCACGCTTTTCATGGGCAGCTGAAACAAAGAAACCACTAGGTCTTTGATGACTCCTAGACACTGCACTCTCCTTGAGTTGAAAGAATACAAATCATGATAAGCTTTTGTCACCTCCAGCCCCAACTCTTCCATTACTACTTTGGGCATAAGGTTATGGGAAGCCCCTGAATCCATGAGGCAATTATGCAGCACTTTATCATGTATGTTCAGGGATGTGTAGAAGGGAGGGGATGAATCATCTCTATCTTCTACCATGGGCCCTAGGACGACTGCTGGCTTCTCATCTTGAAGGTTTATTGAGTCAAAGGGAGGCTGGGGGGACTCAAATTGTAGCAACTTGGAGAGGGACCTTTTGAAATCTTCATTTTTAACGAGTTCAGATAGGGGTACAAGAATTCTAATCTTTTGAATCTCATGCTCAAAATTGAAGGATGGGATAGGCTTAGGAGCTTCCCTTACCTCAGTGATAGGCTCTTTAGCTGCTGGAGAAGCACTTTGAGTTTTCTTTTCTTTAGTAGTGACTGCTGCAGGTTTAGCAAGCCTATCTGCTATGAGGGGCTGGTCTTGGCTGTCAAAGTCTCCTTCTTTCTTTCTTGACCTGAGGTTTTATCTGCTAGAGGTGTGATCGGCCTTTTCTCCCTTACCCAACTCATGGATTTGGATGTTCATCAACAATTTTTCATATGCAGAATGAGTCAGATGGGGAAAAGGAGGAGCTTCTTCAACACAATGAATTTCGGGGTCGAACTCGTCTATCTCCTCCCCTGCCTCATTAGTAACCAGGTTATTTTGGAGAGGGGGTCGAATCCTTTGATCTTCTCTGTCTTTTTTCCTTTGCTCCCTTGGGAAGGCCTGTAGTCGATTGTTAATAGGTCTTTGGAAACCTCTACCATCAGCATTCTGGGGATTTATGTACATGGGCTTCCCTTCTAACTCCCACCTTTCCATTCTAGCAGAAAGTGACATTAGTACCCTAGCTGTCTCATCTGCCTGAAGGGGCAGGGGAGAGGGACTGGATGAGGAAGCTTCAGGCCTCTGCCTGGATATGTTTCTACAAGCAGTGTTCCTGAGTCGGTCAACAACCAATATATTAGATTCTACCTCCACTGCTGCATCCTGCATATGGGCCAGAGTTGTGGCTCTTCTTTCCCTCAACAGGAGGCAGAAATCGAGATCAAAGGTGCTAGCATAAGTGATATTTGCAGAGGCTTCGAAGGGTTTTATCTCAGCAGGGATTTTGTTGTACATTTTGTTAAATCTCTTGGAGAAGTCAGAGACAGACTCTCCTTCTTTTCTCTTCAAAGACCCAAACTCTGTCATGTAATACATGAAGTCTTTCTTATCTCCCCACTGTCTTAAAAAGGTATTATCTAAAGCTTCGATCCCATCAATAGATCTAGGAGGCAGGTCCTTAAACCATTTTCTAGCCTCGCCTTAGAGACTATGGACAAAAATCCTCATCCATACGTCCGCATGCATGATGTTATTATCATCTATAAAACTGTAAAAGGCTTCTAGGTGTTCTTCTGCAGTTATGTCCCCCTCACCTGTAAAATTGGGCAGCTGTTTGAGGTAACCATCTGCTGGGAGGGCGTTGACAGGTTGCAGTAGCACGAGGGGAGCATACCTAGCGGCTATAATGGCCTCCATTCTGGTCATAGGGGGATTTTCTCCTGCCATAGGGATATTAGGTGGAGGATAACTCAGAGGAGAAGGAGTTCACGAAGGGGCTACTAGGAATGAGTCCCGAAGTGGAGTGGGAAACAAGAGGGGATTCAAGGAGAAGGCTAGAGAGCTTAAATCGATGGATGTTTCTCTTCTTGCAGAAGTGACAATAGTAACAAGAGGCGAAGCGGTAAGGCCAGGAGTGGGAAAATATTCTGTGGTCCTGGGTTTACGCCAAGGGGCAGCTTCAGGGGAAATGGGAGTGACAAGGATTTCTCCCTCTAATCCCAGACCAGGGGGGAAACTTCAACAGGAACACTCCCGAAATTCAGGAAACGGGAAACTTCAGAAAGTGGTCTGCTAGGAAACCGAGGAAGAGAAAATGGAGTTCTTACAGAAAGAGATGGCGTATTACCTGGTTCGATGGCAAAAGATTCTCCTTCAGAGGCCTTTCCTTTTTTGAGAACCACCTCCGGATTAGTTTCTAGTGTAGCTAGAGGCAGTTGTGGATGGGACCGCGTGTGTCTGCCTCTGAAAGCCACAATTACCACGGCAGGTTCGTCACAGCGGAGTCATCCCCAATGGAGTCGCCAGGTGCACAGTAGCAATATTTAAATGATCTGATACCCTATGCACCTTCGGAATCAGAGGTTCAATGTCGTTCAATCCTGGGGAAAATTTTCAACTTTGTCCCCAGCAACGACGCCATAAATGTCGGCGACGGAAGTCACTCTTGGATTGCAGCAGGAGCAGAGCTCGACGCCCATCAGTTTTTTATGTCACGATTTGTTTAGTGGGGTGATCAAATGGGTAGAGACTCGAGAAGATATCACTCAAACTCAGGGACTGGGTCTGCCATGCAAGGAACAAAGGAGGTCTTGATCTAACTTCAGTTAGTGGGTTGATTTGAAAATAAGCAGGTTGAAGACTTGGTGAGGGGAGTGGACAAACTACCTCAGGCAACAGGCCTTTCAGTAATTTGTAGAAGAAAAACTCTGAATGCAAAATCTTCTGGTTCAGAGCTTGAAGAAACTGAGAGGGGGGACTTGACTGGATTCTCCAATTCCAAGTCGTTCAACGCTAAGAAAATCACAGAGACCGATTAGAAATAGTGCAACTGTTACAGTGATCAAACTCTACATCATCCTATAACAGTCACCGCTCAACTAGATTCTCCAATTCCGAGCCGTTCTAATACAGTGTAGACAAAGACGCGAAAGAAAAACTAACATTCATCAAACAAGAAGTCTCAAGAGTCTAGACATAACCATGAAAACAATGCTTCATTAAAGTTTACCACCGGGAGCCTTGCTCAACCATCGATAGATTACAAAATACAAAGACTGAGTCTATATACTCAGGAAAATTCACCTCACAGAGTGTGCCCAGTCACCCAAGGCTTGGTGTCCCTTCAGCCAAATTCGGACGGATAATCCCTGTCAGACACCACCTTAACTGCGCATGGCTCCTGCAAGGGGAATAACTGAGCCATTAAGTGCCAAATTAGCGTGTGCAGACCTCCTCTGGCTAATTGAAGACTAAGCATGGCCTCTTTGGAGAAAATGGTACACAAGACCCTCTCGAGCAGACCACTGGACAGGCTCTCCATATCTTGCACTTAATGCATGAAGAGAGGTTTCAACCACTCTTTCTTACCTTCATTTACTTCAAGCGAAAACAGGCTCGAGGTCAGATCAAATGACACCCGAAGAACACGATGAACCTTATCAGCGACTGGACCCGACGCCTTTGGCCCCCTTTGCAC
>CBVK0101314286.1:0-19252 GCA_900067695.1 Picea abies | reverse complement strand
CGACCCCAAATGATTTTTTTTTGAAAACCAAACCAAATTGACAAAACCCAGGGTGCCACATGGCATCCTATGATTGGTCCACGTGGCACCCTTTCATCCACTCGATGAATTCCACGTGTCAACAGCTGATTCGACGAAGACATCCAATCGGATCATGCCACTTGTCAACCGCTAATTGGCCCACGTCACTGCCACGCGTCGCTGCTACGTCACTTCCGTACACCACGTCATCTCTGCCACGTCATCTTTCCGTATGCTTAGTCACTTGCCGCGTCAACCTGCCACGTCAGCTGCTGACGTCACCCTGCCGCGTGTCACCCTTTCAGTGGTGACATGTGTCACTTCGGGATTGGTCCAACTGCACGTCGAAAATGCCAAATCTGCCTGACACGTGTCACGCTCTGGAGATGCCACGTGTCCTGTATGGACTTGCCATGTGTCGCATGTGCGGACATGCCACGTCAACATCCGTACGGACTGACACGTGTCCTGTACGGACAGGTACAGTCAGCATCCCAAAATTTTGCATGTTTGGCTCGGCGGACAGAATGTGATAACTTCTTCATACGGACTTCGTTTGAGATAAAAATTATACCACTGGAATCAGGAAAACGAGTCGGACGCAATGGTGTTGGTTTCGTCGGATTCTGAGCACTTTCATTTTTGAGCATTTTTCATGCCCTGACAGCCTTCTTAATCCGATTTCGGATTAGCAATTGAATGGGATATAATCATCCAAGAACATTTGGAAGCAAGACAGAGACAACTTAGAAATCAGCTTTAGCTTCTTTTCCTAAAGGTTGATTCTTCCCCTTTTTATCTTTTACTCACTTTTGGATGCCTAGACCCTGTACCTTCTAGCCTTAAGTACATATTTTGGAACAACATCTTTCTAGAGTCGTTGTCGGGGAGGAAGTTACGAAACCTTTTCCCTGGGAGAACGACATTTTTGCAAGTTTCTACTCTTTGATAGTGAACAAAGAGTCGACACCTTCTAAAGGATTTTTTTTTATCATTCACTTGGCGACTCCACGTTTAAGTAAGTTGGCATCTAGTCGAAGCAACACCTGACAAAACCCAGATGGGAAATAGACCACACCCATTTCCGATCCTGAAAGAATACTGAAAACAAGAGGTTCCCTTAAGCCAACCACTGTAGCCTACTAGCTTAGGTACATACAACCCAAGGCTGAGATTTATTTTGAACCTCTAAATTTGCACGAATCCCCACCTATAACCCTCAACCCAATTTTAGCTCTTCCTGAAGTTAAAAATTAAATTCATCCGACAACCTCTGGCATAGATAAAGGTGAAAATCCCCCAGTAAATTTATCAGTGATCAATATCCCACCGACCCTTCAGTTACATTTCTCGACCTCACCGAATCTCGAAGAGTATACCATATACTCGGATTCCATGCTCGAGGGTTCCCCTGATTACATCTCTTGCAAATCTGAGGAACCAAGTCCTCACATTCCTTTTCACCCTTCCTCAGTTTTTTTGTCTCTCAAAGGAGCTAAAGATTCGCTTTTAGTGTTCTAGAACCCTCTGTATAACGCACAGTTTTCCTATCCAATACTACTGATGGTGGCTGCCAGAGGGGGAGGTGGAGGGGTTTCACGAGGAGGAGGTGGAGGGACTCCAAGAGGAGGAGGGGGGGGCCAAGGGCCGCCCCAGCCTCCCAGAGTTTTCACTAAAGTAGCTACTAGATATGCACCTCTGGTCTTACAAGTCCCTCTTCACGACCTTCCTGAAAACTACATGAAAATATTACCTAAATTTATAGGGGAAGGGGACCTGACCACGGAAAAACATATAAATTTATTTGATTAGTTCGTACATATCCTAGGTCTTGTACACAAAGATGTATATTCGAGGTTATTTGTTCAGACTTTCAAAGGACAGGTACGAACCTGGTTTCAAAGCCTACCCACAGGTTCGATATTATCCTATGATGCCCTAGAAGACACTTTTCTTAGACAGTGGAGCGAAAGAAAAGACCATTTGTATTATTTGACCGAGTTCAGGTCTTTAAAAAAAAAATTCAAAAACTGTTATGGAATTCATTCAAAGGTTTAACAAGTTATACAATAAGATCCCAGTCGAAGTTAAACCATCCCAACCTGCAGCCAAAGTAACCTTTGTAGGATCCTTCAAACCCGATTCCGCACTTCTTTTGAGAGAAAGGAGAGGCGCTACCCTGACCCGAATGCAATATGATGTTGTAGAGATCGAATCTAATATGATAGCTTCTGGAAAATTAAAAACAAAAGTGGAAACGGGAAACCAAGAAACCAAATGTTTTAGGGAACAAGCGAGACCCTCAGGGCCTAGTAGATCCTCAGATGATAAAATGAATGACATGGCTAGGATAATTAAAGAGTTATCAAATAAGATTTCCAGAATGGAGCTAGATCAATCCAAGGCAAATCCTTTCATTAAGAGAGAATTTAGAAGAAACCCCAACCCTCAAAATCAACAAAGACAGATTAAAAATGAAGACCAGAAAATTCAAACTCCTTTAAAAAATGAAAATTTTATAGGAGGAAACGACCTGCAAGATTTTGAGGATCTGGAAGAAGATGTGAAAAATTTGAGTGACAACTGCACACAACCTTATTTAACTAAAGAATATTACGAGAAGTCCTTCAACACTCAGCAACTGTCAAATAAAGACGATGACATAAACAACATTGATGTTTTTGTCTATCAGGAAGTGACCGATTCTATAATGGCTGAGGTCCAACCTAAGTACGACTTGAGACCTAGAAACAAACCCGCATCGACTCCTCAACCAAAGAACCTACATGCTATATTCCAAGGTAATTTCATATGTACCCACCAGTTCCGTAAAAGACATTTTGGTTCAGTCCGACAGTGATGGGAAAAGGGGACGGTGGCTTGCTAAAATTCAAGAATTTGATCTAGAGATAAAACTGATGAGACTAGTAAAAGGACAAGGTTTGACTAAGCTCTTAGCTGAATCAAATTTCAGAGCCCTCGGAATAAATGATCTAGAGGTATGTGAAGAGTGTGTGGACATGAACGAGCTCAATGAACAAATAACTGCAATCAGAATCGAAGAGAAGTTTGCCTCATCAGATTGGTATAAAGACATAATGTCCTACCTACTAACCTTGAAATGCCCGAGTGACTTATCCCCATCTAAAGCCAAGACGTTGAAGCTTCATGCGGTGAAGTATTGTATATTCGAAAACCAATTTTATTGGAAGGACCCACTAGGCTTCATGTTGGTTTGTTTGATTGAATCAAAAACATAGAAGGTCATAAATGAATTTCACGAAGGAGTGTGCGGAAGACATCATGCCTGGAGGGAAACAGCTTATAAGATCCTGAGGATGGGACATTATTGGCCCAAACTATTCTTAGACGTCAGTGCCAAAGTCAGATCCTGTAACCCTTGTCAATTGTTCGTAGGCAAGCACAAACTCCCAGCGCTACGGTTAGTTCTGGACAAAATGAAAGCCCCTTTTCAACAATGGGGACTAGATTTTGTAGGCGAAATTAACCCTCATTCTAGCGCTCAACATAAATGGATCCTGACTGCTACAGATTATTTCACCAAATGGGTGGAGGCTATTCCAACTAGAAAGGCAATGGATTCGGTGGTAATGGATTTCCTAGAAGAGAACATTTTGTCTAGATTTGGCTGCCCCCGAAAGATAGTCACAGAGAATGCCCAGGCATTTAAATCTATGGATATGGTCAGCTTTTGCCAAAAGTATAATATAGTTCTTGGTCATTCCACAGCATATTACCCCCAAGAAAATGGGCTATCCGAGTCTTTAAACAAGATTCTAATCACTATAATTAAGAAAGTGTTGAGCAAAAACAAAAAATCTTGGCATGTGCATTTGAAATACACTTTGTGGGCAAATCAGATAGGTACAAAAAAGTCTATTGGCACTTCTCCTTTCCAAATGGTATATGGGACCGAGGTAGTATTACCTATAAATCTAGCACTTCCTGTAATGAAACTTTGGAAAGATGAGAAAGAAGAACCAAATCATGTCACAAGAAAAATAAACCAGCTGATTGAAGTCCAACAACACATGGCCAAAGTGGACGAAAGGTTGCAGAAATACCAAGACAACATGAAAGCGTTATTCGATCGTAAGGCCAAGTACAAAGAATTTCTCTCCAATGATTTGGTTTTGAAATGGGATGCTAGGAAGGAAGACTCCGCAAAACATGGTAAATTTGATCATATCTGGTATGGACTGTTCAAAGTCACAGCTCCTGAAGGAAAAAATTTGTTTCTATTAGAGAATTTGGACAGTAAAATCCTCAATGCCCCTGTCAACGGGCGTTATTTAAAGCACTATATGCAATAAATGGTTTCCAAAAATTCCACTGTATATACCGGTTTGTGTTTTCTTTTTTATTTCAGAATTTTTCTTTGGTAAGTCTACTTTCATCACCAATAAAATAGGTCAGTGTTTTTCTAGAAGTAGAGATACGAAATTTTTAACACATTCAGTTCTTTTAAGCCCTGATACTCTTCTTGTTGTTCCCTTATAGGATCCCGGCTTGCAGCCCAAACGAGCGAGAGGAATAAACAGACGATCATATATCAGAGAATAAATTTGCCGAAAACAGGTGATAGAAAAGATTTTTCGTTATTTTAGAAGAGAACGAAGTGGAAAGGAAAAGGTACGAATTCCAGAGAGGTCTGTATTTCAAACAAAGGTCTCTAAAGTGTCGTGACGGTCTCATAAGTATGATATGTCATTAAAAGAATGAGTTCTTACTCTGGGTCCTAAGAGTTTCACCTAGATAAAGATAAGAGGTAATTAAAATAAGCAGAAAGAGTAAAGCGTCTCAGACAAAAGGTTCCAAGAGTCGGGTTTAATCCATGACCCCTATATTTCGAATTCCAGAGCTTTCTTCATTGCCCTTTTTCTGTCCTTGGATTTACCTTCTTAAAAATCCAAGCACCTTTCTGGGTTTCCTACAGGGGAAGAAGAGGTTATGTTTTAGCTTTCAAAGTTGTAAAGAAGACCTTGGAAAGTAAGCCAGTCCTCATAAACTCCTCAGTCTCCTACTAAACAAAGCTATGCACAGGTTGATCCCGACTCTTCTAGGTTTTTTAACAGTCTTTGAAGGGTTGAGGCTTGCTCAAAGGAAGGCCCTTGGAAGTAATCTTTCCCATTTTCCCTGTGGGCTAAGGTTGGTCCCGAGTAATCAAAGCAAGTTGACAGACCTCCACTGTGAATATTACATAGATATCATCCCTGGTATGCCTTATACAAATTGATTTCCCCCACTTCATGTTTTGAAAAGAAAAATATAAGACAGATGGTGAAAGTAAATTCATATTTGATTGCCCCCATCTAGTCCAAGAAGACGATGAAAGGAAATTCATAAATGATTTCCCTTGTCTCAGAATTTAAATGCATAATTATGATTCGAAGTGGTGAAAGGAAATTCAGTAAAAAGGGCCAGATAACTTCACCGAGGTACTGAACAGGCTCACTGGCAGTGAAGCAATATCTGAGATATTTGTAAGGCTGTCATACATAATTTTCACTCTACTCTGGTAACCAGCCTTTTTCAAAACCGAATCTGCATCCCAAGTTCAGACAGAACCCGCCCCCCGGCCCCCCCCGGATTAAAAACATGAAATTTACTTTGTTTTGATGCAAGCTACGAACATGAACACTCACCTCATGACGACATCTTCCAAGGTGCAAGATCCTATGCCAGGTCCTAAGCCGGATTCAAGCCCTGTCGCCTAGGGATAGGGGCGATATTTTCAAGTTTCAGGAACACCGGCAGAGCTACCTTCCCTTAGTTTTACAAGGTAAGAATCCACAGACCATAGATATACAGCAAACGGAAGCCAAGGACCCTAAGGATTTAGGTCTTGACTAGGAGGAAAATCAAGAAAAGACAGAAGAAATTGGGAAACCAGAACAGGAAGCCGAGATCCCCAACCCAGAGGGAGGAAGCCCAGAAGTGGTTGCACTGGTAAGTCAGTCTAGAGCCAAGAAGAAGTACTCCCACAAGGGGTAAGTGTCACGCCATTGCCAGCATCGAGCAAGCCAGACACAATTTTTATCCCACAAAACCATCCAAGGAAATCGGCAGTCCATCGCTTCTATCACTCCCCTAGAGTTCACGAAGGGGACCCTCGACGCGGGATGGATTTTTGGCGAGGAACTGACACCCATTTCTGTAGAAGAGTTTCCTTCGAACAAATTTTTATTCGATAAGAACAGAAAGGCTATCGTGAAGCAACAGATTTACCGAGAAGCGGGCACAGTAGCCAAAAAAATTTAAAATCCTAGCCGATGGGAAGGCCATGAAAAAGGAGGAATTCGCCACTCAGATAGCAGGGATGTTGGGGGATTTTTCTATAGCCAACCAATATTCCATTGGATCTCTAAAGGAGTAGTTAAAGAGGAAGAACCACTTGATCAGTAAATTGGAGGCTAAGTTGGCTACAACAGAGGCAAATGCCAGAGATCAAGTGAACACAGGTTTGGAACAAGCCAGAGTAGGATATCAAAAGGAAATCGAGTAGCTTAGATCCGATCTCGAGAAAACACATCAGTTGGCCCAGACCATCCAAGCACAAGTAAGCCAGCAAGAAGAACTGATAAGGAAGTTACAGGTAAAGTTGAATTCTATCGAGAGCTAGGTTATAGATATCGAGATATTCAAATCCCAAGCCATTGAGGTTCGAAAAAGAGTGTCAGTAGCTCAGCAAGATTTACTTGCTAAAGTGGAAGCCATCCAGAATCATTTCCAGACCATTGACCAAGTGTTGGAAGACATTTCTTCAAGAGAAAGAGAATATGGGGCTACTTAGGTCACTTTCTAAGAAGCGGTTATAGCCACGACGAAAAAGGAAGTGGCTAGTAGTTCCAGACTTTCCATCCCAGAGCAAACCAAAGGAAATATCTTGCTAAAGGCATGGGAGCATAGTATATCAGAAAATAGAGAACGATCCAAATAAATGAGAAACTCTTGTGAAGAAACTTTCATCTTGATAGATGAAATCTTGTTGTATCTCGATAGGGAAAGAGACGCTGGGACATTGGGGCAGATCAATATGGCCAAGCACTTCCTCGATATCAAGGAAAATGAGGAAAGGGAGCAAGCTGAAATATCACAGATAAGCCATATTGATATTGTCCAAGTGGATAAATGGTTAATAAAACCAAGTGTATAGCTATGTTCTATCATTGGTGAAGACCGACAAGTAGGAGAAAGGTTGCCACAACTACCAAAGGATTGTTACACTATTGAGGCAAACAACCAAATGGATCCTTCAAAGTTGATAGCCCAATTAATCGAAAACTGTGTCAATTGCATTGGGAAAACAAAAGGGTAGGTGTCTGGCATCAAATGACAACAAGTGTTATTTTTCTCTATTTTGGAGAAATAAGAGTAAAGAAAGGAAGGTTCTGCCCACGTGAAGGAGGACAAAGACAAAGAAATGAAACGCTTAAAATTTCCATTTTGTAACCGAAAACTTCTGGAATGATTGAAATTTGAATGTTTAGAAGTTTGTATAAATAGAGGATTTTGAAGTGAGCACAAGGGGCTAGACCTTTTTTGGCCGATTTTAATAGAGACTTTTTCCTTTTGAAAATTAATACAAAGAAATCTGAAGATTCCTGATTCCGTGAAGACTGAGTTATGAGTTTTGTTTCCTCTGTTATCTTATATTAAATTTCATTTCACATATATATTTCTGATGAATGCTTAGCCGCAATTTAGTACAACCTCTACTATGGTGACCAACTTTTTAGTCGTTTAATTGTTTGCAGTTTTTCCTCTGTATCGACTATCAGCAGGTACAAGACCTGTGAACTTTTTAGATCTCTATATTTTATGCTTTGTCAGATTTCTTCTTGTCTTTTTCTTCATCTGTTTACAGGGCGATATTCTCCCTTCATAAGAGCCTCTCATTGTCGACAACTTAATGTTTTCTCACATTTCATACACGATTCTTTAAAAAGTTAATTCAGTTATACGAGAAGGCCTTTGGTTTGTTTTCTACTTTTAACATCGTATTCGGAAATTCTCTTTTATACGGTTAAAAAATTGAAGTAACATCTTAAACCTTGAATCCTCTTTTCAATTTATGTTTCTCCATGACTATGCACGTTGCAAGATAGCCCAACATTGAACCCAGCCTATAGGATCAAACCATCATCTCTTTGAACCTTTTTGACACCATAATTAAAACTGCCATCACCCGGGTAGAACTCGAACGTTCATGGGACACAATTGAACGGGATATAAGCATCTAGGAACATTTGGAAGCAAGACAGAGACAACTTAGAAGTCAACTTTAGCTTCTTTTCCTGAAGGTTGATTCTTCCCCTTTTTATCTTTTACTCACTTTTGGATGCCTAGACCCTGTACTTTCTAGCCTTAAGTACAGACTCTGGAACAACAGTCAGCATGAATCTAAGATGGCATGTTGCAGAGCTCCCGATCCACATCTACTTCAGCATGCTATGGGAAAATAGGTATAATAAATCTTACTCCCTCATATGCGATGAATTCATCGCCCAAAATTATTTCATTCTTTTTAAGAAGTAATTCCCAATTCTATCGGTGAAAACCAAGAAAATGATATCCAAAGTAGGCCATTGGTAGTTAGATGAGCATGCCACCTACATCAGGGTGTTTGGGGCCACCGGAGCACCACATATCCTACCAACTCATGCCTAGATTGGCTCGTCATAGGAGAAATATGTTATCATACCATCTTGCAAGGCTACAACGCCACCCTAGTCAAAGACAAGAAACGAGATTGCATACCCTACAATTTCCATGTAGGGTTCTATTTGGTAAAGGATACTCCTCAAGAAAAAAACGAAGGGCTAGGCCAACTTGAATTCGTACTCCCGACAGGCCGATTCTGCAAGCATGATCCTAAGGGCCTGGTCCTACAACATACTTCACAGGTGTCATCCTATTGGTCGTATGCTCACAATAAGTTCGAAGATGAATTCTTCACAAAGAATGCCCAGGACTAGGACGAGGTGGTGCAAAGGATGGTCGACCCAAAAATGACCAAGTTCAAGGCCATGATCATGGATTAATAGGTGCCAACAATAGAGTCTCTGGCTCAAGAGGCCCTCAGAGCCAGGGAAGAAATCATAGTGGCATAGGCAACAGAGGTGCAGAACAGGGGATTGCCTTTGACACCGGAGGCATAGGCAAGGGGATTGATCCTAATGGAATAGGAACATAGAGTAATTTATCAACTACAAAATGATCTAGACCTTGTAGAGATGACAAGGGTTCCTACTGAAAACCCAATCGAAAGTCGGGAAGGACCAAGCGATCCAAAGCCGATATAAATTGGAGAAACCACGGGGTCGGATAACCCTGAAGTTTCAACGCCACAGGTCGGATCACCAGGGGGTGTTTCAGCCCAGCCCGTGATAGAAAGGACATAAGGGATATAAATTACACCAAACCCCCTACATGACTTAATAAGGATCTATGATGATGAGGAGAGTTCGAAGGTTTCCCTGGTGACTCTGGTATAGATCACAGAGGAAAATGAACCCAAGAAAGAATCTTCCCCAGCTCCCGATGCTAAAATTCAAAGTCATCCGTAGAGTGACCAGGAGGTTGAAAGTGTCTTAGACACTTAGCTACTCGATGCACTAGAGACCCAAGTGTACATCTCGAAGGACGCACTAGGGTCAGGCGAACAAGAAGAAGAAATTCCACAGCAGGAAACTGGCATCTCAACTGTCGATTATCAAGTAAGTATCGAGCCTACCCCTGATGCATCAATTTCAGCCGGTACTTTACCTCCCGATGAGAAAAAACCAGAGGTCAAACTTTTGGAACACACAAAAGAGGTTCAAGAACCCGGCCTTGGACAAATTTACACCATCGAGAGCCTAGGAAACACACTTACTTAGGGAGAGTAGCAAACCCCTAAACCCGTGGATGAGGTTGCTAATATACGAGCCATCACCTATGACTGAAAGAGGAAAGACATCATGAATATAACTGCCAAAAAGAGGAGGCTTACTCTAGACAACTCCATCCTCATCACCACAGAGGAGAAATTAATCATCACGGAGAATGCCAAGACGTTCGAGCTTATCGGGGTGGGGATGGAAATCACAGACACCACCCTAGATAGAGAAAAGAAAGATGAAGAGGAGTTGGCCACTATGCTAAAGGAGTTGGAAAATCTATGCCATTTGGCTAAATATTATCAAGACTTTACGCAATCTGCGATGTTCTTAAGAAGCGAATTCTAGGATGCCTACAGTAAATTCACGAATGAGCGGCACCTTTTCACTGTTGGGATAGTCAATTTCCAAGAAGACACACTTATGGCACTGGCGATGTGCAAAGATATTGAAATATGGTATGAAAAATCACACCAAGTGGTGGAAAGGATCGATTACATCAACACGTTTCAATGGGGTTGAGACATCGAAGAGCACGACATTCGGGTACTAAGGGATAGCAGCATTGACCGCCTAAAGAAGTCGACCGAATACTAGGTGAAAATGGCCCAAGAACCTCATCAGGAGATCCAAGAGAAATGGGAGGAGTGCAAAAGGAGATGGACCGATATCAATTGGGCGATGAGAGACATCGGTCTCCTAGAATTCAACACACCTGAGGACTTTGTCAACTTGCATGACATAGTCAAACTACATGTTGAACAAGATGCATCATGGGATGCGGAGAAAGAAAAGGTGTAGAACATGGCTCCAGGTCAAGTAAAACAATTCATGGAGCACCCGATCAAGGCTTGGACAGTGTTACAATAGTTAAGTGCTAGAGTAGTCAAGCATCAGGCACGAGTAGTGGAAATAAAGGAGATCCTTTCAGCTCCGATGGACCAACACAGATTCCCATATGCCAACACATGCGAGGATATGTTCGTTAAATGGTCAAAGTATCAGAAGATTCATCCACTCAAGTGAAACCATTTGATGACTCTCAAAAGACTGAGAGATGAAAGAGTCATGTGGCGATGTGTTTCTTTACTTATCTTGCACTTTTGATAGTTATTTTTAATTAATAATATGTTATAAATAGGAGGATCGACCTGTTAGAAATGGTCGATGGTTTTTGCAAAGACCCTCATTTTTGGATTTGTAAAGAACTATTTTTGAGCTACCTTAATTGAGAAGTCCTATTTAGGACCAGAGACAAGCTTGTGTTCATTTTTCATCGAAAGCCTATGTGATTGGATCTAAGGAAGAATTATTTCTAATTTTATCTCATGAATGGATGTTGTCATGAGTAAGAGCCTCAGGATTTTTTGATAAGTTATCTGATTCAATATTTTTATAGTTCTTGTCTCTAATGATGAAAATTAAATTGTTGTGTTAATGTGTGATCAATGATTAGAGTTGAGGAAACTATTTTTTTTGCCATCGTTTATTACATGTATCTTTTCTTCTGATAATTGTATCTCAGTCAATGATTGGAACACTGACAGGTTAATGTATTAGTACTAGGCTTGTCATCAGTGTAAGAATCATTGTTTGCATACTTGAGTGTGAGGGTTATCCCAAGCTCAGCCTTCTTCAGTAGTTAAACATTTCCCCCTTTGTTTCCCAGTTGGTTTACACCAGCATTTATCTTGTATCGGTCCCACCTATAAGAGAAAATACAAAAAAGAGGACATTCAAACTGAAGGAGGAGATTTCACAAGAAGACATCATGTCAATCACTACGTAAAGCCCATCGATTGATTGGATGGATTGCAAGATCTGTAGAACCATTCCACCATTAAATGTTGTAGAGTCTAATTGGGCCTCGGTGGCGAGTTTTGTTCCTATTTTTGAGTTAAAGGGATTTAGGACCCCTCAACAGGAGCTTAAATTCCTTCAATGAGAGAATTGTTTATGACTCCATATCCCAATGGTCCATCACTAATCTACAGTGATATATGTTGTCTTTTCCTTTCTTTAAATTTTTTTCGATCCACCTACTCAAACCATTTTAATCCATTTACATTTTGATGGGTACTAGGCTTATCCTCTAGCAGTCTGAGGGTGAGTCTCAGTGCTAAAATTAATAGTGTCATTTTCGGGGGCATAAGTGAAGATATCTTCCCTGGGAGAATGACATAGATCAATCTCTTGATGGTAGACAAGAGAGGGACACAGAAAATTGAATGTAATCATCTACCTGACGACTCCACAATCAATACTCCACTAGGGAGTGTAACGTTCCCCCGACCAACCACAGGCCAGAGTGCACTACTCCAGAGCAACCACTCATGCTCTGACACCAACCGGTAACATTCCCAGCCTTTAGGTTGGGCCATGCTACTCTAGGGAATGCTTTCATTCCCATATTGCGGAACATACATTAGCATACCCAGTCATCAACTGATAAATGCCACATAAATTTACTCTTTAAACTGCATGCAACTAAGACATATACATACAACACGCTCGCGAAAGATTTACATATAAACATAAACAAACAATTAATTTCTGTAACATATGACTTTTATACTAAAATAAAAACAACTACAGATATGCAACATTTACAGAGAATTACCCATAAACATATAGGCAATTATAATCAAATATATTATAAACTGTAACATAGGCATGTAAATAACAAGCAACATATCATTTTTATCATACAACTGGTACTTATCTTGGAAATATTGTCACCAACTGTGTACATACCATCCACGAACCTCCCATCCATACACTACATTGTTCATCACTCTCAACAGTGAGTCACCCTCGAGCTGGGATTGAACTCCACCTAGGGTAAAGGGTTCCTATCCAAGCTAAGGCTCATGGACAATAGGAAAGACTCTGTCTCAGGTGCTTACTCAACTAATAGCATACAACCTCTCATTCCCCACATGCATGTCCCACCCAAGGAAGTGTGCCCCTTCTCTTCTCAACAGTCCCTCGACTACCCCACTTCCCTTTCATGGCTTCAACAATAGGCTGGACCGAAAGTCTCAGAGTGTTGTAGCTACAGTCTATCACCTTCAGGAATCAATCCCCAGCAATTCTCTCACTTAGAGAATTGCTCACGGTCCTGACAACCCACTTCTTCAATCCCTCTCCAAGCTAACTAGGTACACCAACCAAAAAGGGCTATGGAAACAGGCTCTGGAATGGTGAAATGGTTATCTCAAGGATAATGGAATGCATGAGTGAAATGGTCATGGAATCATTGACTAGATAACTGAGTGTGGAGGAGAATCATTGTGAACTCTTCGTGGAAGTCATTGTGCGAATAATGGTCGTCAGGCTACTTTTAAGGTATTCGTGAGAAGTCTCCTAATGAGCTAAGTTCCCCCACGATATGAATGCATGTCCCCAACTTGACACTTGTCATATCAGAAGTTACTTTGGTCCACTTGTCCCCAACTTTAGAACTTAGGATAAAATAATTATCCATACTTTACATTTTAGGAAATATTAATATAATATTCCCTTGAATTTTGGCCCTCCCTTTCCAAAATTGGTGAAGTTCAGTCCCCCATCTCTTTTATCGTGGTTGGTCTACATGCAGCAATGTATTTTATATTAATCATGAATCATATACATAGTAGGTGCATTGGCCCTTGACATCTAGGCGTTCTGACCTAATACCAAAACATAAGCATCCCAACTTATAATAACCGGCTCACCAACCTATAAAACATATCATATACACGAGGCACATTGTCCTCCATACTACGTGCACCTTAGTTATTGTGCGTGGTATCCTAGAATGTGCATATTACATCATTTTACTGCCAATTCATTTGCACACTATGCCACATGACGTTCATTACCAAATGAGATCGAAAGAGCTCACCATATTAAGTACATTCATATTATATTTACAATTGAGTTCGATCGAGGGATATTACAATCCACTCCCCTTATTTATGCATTGTCCTCAGTGCATCATATGCCCATAAATAACAGAATTTTCAAAAATCTTCAAAAAGATGTGGGTATTATGCTCGCATTGCATCTTCATGTTCCCAAGTAGCATCCTCAGGACCGTACCAAGTCCATTGAACCTTTACAATCCCTATGGCTCGGTTCTGGAGCTGCTTGACTTTCCGGTCCAAAATGCACACCGGATGCACTTGAAAAGCGCCTTCTTGCTCCACCTGAATCACATTCCAATCAATAACATGATTAGCATCAGGTATATATTTCTTTAGCAATCATACATGGAAGACATTATGAATAGACATAGATGCAGGCA
This sequence comes from Picea abies, assembly GCA_900067695.1. NCBI lineage: Eukaryota > Viridiplantae > Streptophyta > Pinopsida > Pinales > Pinaceae > Picea > Picea abies. Next base: position 5,038 of record CBVK0101314286.1, on the reverse strand, counting down.
ATGTAATCATATAAGAAACTGGACCAATCCTCTCTAGGATTTCAAATGGCCCACAAAATCTAACTGCCAACTTGGCGCAGCTTCCCAGCTTCAGGGAACTCCTGTTAGCTTTCACTTTCAGGAAAACATGATCACCCACTTTGAATTCTATGTGAGTTCTATTCTTATCGGTATAAATTTTCTGTCTGTCTTGGGCAGCTTTTAAATTCTACTTATTTTTTGTCATCTAGTCTTCCATATCCCTGAGAAACTCTGGCCCAACTACTGTCCTATTAGCTAGATTATCCCAACTCACTGGAGTATTGCACTTTCTTCCATAAAGTGCTTCAAATGGGCCCATCTTCAATAATGCTTGATACCCATTGTTGTACACGAATTCTACCAAGTGTAGGTAGTCTTCCCATTTCGATGGTTTGTCTATCACATACATTCTCAGTATATCTTCTATCACCATGTTCACCTTTTATGTCTGTCCATAAGACTCAAGATGATAAGTTGTACTAAAGTTCAGATTCATTCTGAATCCTTTGAACAACCCTTTCCATAAATTCGAGGTGAATTTCAGGTCTCTTTTGGATACAATTGTTTTAGGAATCTCATGCAATCATGCCACTTCCTTCATGAAAATATCAGCAACATCTGTTGCCTTGTGCGTAGTTTTCAGTGGAATAAAATGGGCAAATTTTGTAAGCTTGTCCACCACCACCATGATAGAATCATGCAACTTGCCTATTCTAGGTAATCCCATAATAAAATCCATTGTCACCATTTCCCATTTCCATTCAAGAATGGTTAAAGGTTGCATCAACCCTGTTGGGTGCCTATTCTCAACTTTCACTTTTTGGCATTCCATACATCTAGCGATGTACTCGGTGATATCTTTCTTCATACTTGGCCAAAAGTAATGGCTCTTGATCGTTGCCACGATTTTCTAATATCTAGGGTGTTTTGCATAAGGAACATTATGCATTTTATGCAAAATCATATGTTTCAGGTCTTGGACATTTGGAACAAAAATCATGTTCTTGTGCAATAGTATTCCATCTAACCCTAACTTATAATCATCCACCTTTTGAAGCATCTTACCATGTTGTAGCATTACTACCAATTCTCTGTACTACAGATCTGCATTTGCAGCCTCCAGAAATTTTCTTTTAACATCAGTTTGGTACATGCTAATGGTTGTAGCATGTAACTCATGCACCTTCTCCTGAGTGCATCAGCCATTTTATTCTCTTTCCCCTTGACCTGCTTTATATCAAATTCATATTCGCTTGGGAATTCTAACCATCTTCTTTGTCTAGCATTTAGATTTGGCTGATCAAATAAATATTTCAGACCATTGTGGTCTGTTCTTATCTCAAACCTCTTTCCCATGAGGTAGTGTCTCCATTTAGTCAAGGCATGCACTATAGCTGCTAACTCCAAATCATGAGTGGCATAGCTTCTTTCATGATCCTTCAAATTCCTTGATTTGTAACATATGACAAACCCGTTTTGACTGAGGACTCCACCAAGTCCTTCATTACATGCATCGGTGCATACGATGAAGTCTTCTTCTAGGTCTGCGATCCTTAATATTGGAGCACTTGTCAATAATTGTTTCAAGTGTTGGAAACTTTTCTCACAATCCAATGTCCACTGAAACTTCACTCCCTTTCTTTGCAAAGAAGTGATTGGATGTGCAATGTTTGAGAATCCTTCAATAAATCTTCTATAGTAACCTGCAAGACCCATGAATGATCTCACCTCTGTCACATTCTTTGGTGATGACCATTCTCTAATGGCCTCTATCTTCTTAGGATCCACTGTTATCCCATCCTTTGAAATGATATTCCCCAAATAATGAATCCATTTCTGATAAAATGAGCACTTGTTCAATTTTGCATATAACTTACGCTCCCTTAATAATTGCAACACCATCCTCAAATTATGTTCATGCTCTTCCTCTGACTTGGAATATATAAGAATGTCATCCAAAAATCTAATGACAAACTTGTCCAAATACTCTCGAAAAACATCATTCATTAAGCATATGAAAACAGCTGGTGCATTTGACAACCTAAATGGTACCACTGTGAACTCATAATGATCATACCTTGTCCTAAAGCCTGTCTTTCTAATATATTCTTCTTTAATTCTTACCTAATGGTATTCTGATCTGAGATCTATCTTTGAAAATATCTTTGCATCCTTCAATTGATCAAAGAGGTCATCAATCCTTGGTAGAGGATACTTGTTCTTAATAGTCACCTTATTTAGCTGTCTGAAGTCAATGCACAACCTTAGTGTTCCATCTTTCTTTCTCACAAACAAGACTAGGGCACCCCAAGGTGACATGCTTGGGTGTATATACCCCTTCTTCAGAAGTTCTTCAAGCTACATTTGCAACTCTGTCAATTCTGGTGTACTCATTATGTAAGGAGTCTTACTCCAAGCATCAAATTTATAGAGAAATCAATGTCTCTCCTTGGTGGTAGTCCGGGTACCTCCTTGAACACATATTAAAAATCTTCCAGGACTGCATAATCCTCCGAATTTGGCACCTTATCTCTAGGTGTCTCTACTAAATGAGCTGCAATTATTTGACATCCTTTTCTGTAACACTTCTTCAACTGCAATGCTGAAATTTCTCTAATGGTTACTGCCCTGGGGATTCCCTGTACCTTCCTTGGTTTCCCTTCCTCATCCAGGCAAGTAAATGCTTTGTTGTGACATTCTAAGAGAGTGTGATGTTGGTCCAACCAATACATCCCAATTAGATAGTCATAATAACCTAAAGGCAAGATGTTTAAATCTGCTTTGGTGTTCATTCCATTCATGTCTATGAGGCATGACTTAACCATGTCATTAACCTTTCTTCTGGCTCTTATAGCCATTTGTACCAACCAGGATTTCCCATGCTTGCTTCTTGGCAACTGCAAAATTTCCACCATCTTAGGGTCTATACAACTATGAATAGCTCATGAATCAATTAAAATAGAAAGGGTTTGGTTGTTGATCATACCTTCCACATCAATCATGTGGGAATGATACTATGCTTGCCTTTTGTCCAGGGATGCATAAATCCTTGGCACATATCTTCCCATGTCCTCTACTATTTCAGCTCGTAGTACATTATGAACATACCTACCTTTTTCACCTATGTGAGGACAAGCTCTGAACCTATGGTCCCCTTTACAACCCCAACATTGCATAGGTGGTTGTCTTGGCCCTTGACTCCCTGTGTTAATCGTTCTGGGTTCTTTATGCGTTTGTTGTCCTTGTGGATTATTTCTGAAGAATGGTGGCTTAGCTCCCTTCTTCCTCTAATCCATCTTAAATTTCTTATTGTCTTCCCAAGCCTTTCGGAAAGTCAGACTTGCTTTGTGTTGATCATATAGGCATTTAGCTCTCCTTATGGTCTCTTCTAATGTCTTGGGATCATCATAATGTATTTTTTTACTTATGAACGATGGAAATCCACTTAAATACCTTTGAATTTTGACTATCCCATCCTTGATGAAAGAGACATACTTCAGTAGTTATAGAAATCTTCTCTCATATTCATCTATGGTCATACTTCCAAGCTTAAGTTCAAAGAACACTTTCATTTTCTTGTCATAGTATCTCTTGGTCAAGTACTTCTTCTCAAAATACTTCTTGAATTCCCTCCAAGTAACACTTTTCTCTACAATGTGTTGTACCTGCACAAGTTGATCCCATCACATGGAGGCCTTTCCTTTGAGTTGATAGATAGTGATTCTACCTTCTGCAGGAGAAGAATAATTATGCAATTGAAAATACTTCTTTGTGCCTAGCAACCATGTTTCTGCATATTCATCCTTCTTGTGCTCACCATCAAATGTAGGAGGTTTGATTTTGTTCATTTCTCCTTGCACCTCATCCACCCCAGATCTCTTATACCTTCTGACAGGGAATAGACTCGAGTTGTTGTTTTCTCTCTTATGGGAATGCCTTTGGGAATGATGGTGATGTCTATTAGCACTTTTTACTTTTCTTTTCTCCTCTGAAGGTTTGTGACTCCCAGATTCACTTGAGCCACTCTCCTTAACCAATTTATTTTCTATTATGTTCAATCCCTCCAATAGCTTCATGTTGAAGTCATCCTGTTTCTCTTTGGCTTTCATAAGCCTTTCATTATCAGCTTTATAGCTTTCGACATCCTTCTGCAAATTCTTAATGGTCTCAGCCATATTCATATCTTCATTCCTTTCTTCTCCATGTCCATTGGAGTTCATTCCTTCCATGCCCAAATGGACATCCACCCCTCTTCTCTCCTCTTGCTGACTGTAATTCCCCTGTGCCTCTTCCATTCCTATGGACTCTGCACTGGTCTGACCTGATCGAGTTGTTTTTAATTCTACAAAACATGCAGCCATCGAAACTAATTAGGATAACAACTCAGCAATTCATGAGAATATGCACCATTTAGATTCAACATACACATCAGCATTATCACTCCAGTTTCCTGGTGTTATCACCACAAAAATTCTAGATAAGACCCAAGTCTTGAAAACACAGACACCTAGTGCCTTCCGAGATACACTTGTGCAAGAAGGTGGTTAAACCGAAACCAATTTCGCCAAGACACGGTATCACGTGTCTCAACATGTCAAATCCACCACTCGTGGAGCAGGCGATGGCTTAGTGAGATCACCCCGCTTCACTCATTCGGTACTTCGCAGCCATGTGACGTCAACTGAATGCCACCATTGATCCGGATTATTGTCGGCACGAAATGAGAGCGGAGATATAATAAGGAAATGCACATAGATATCGCATATATCCAATAATATAACATAAATGTATCAGAGATGAAACCATAAACACAGATATACAGTAATACACGATTTCTATTAATGAAATAAATGTACAGAAGCTTATCTCTGAGAAGAGATGTGACGGCTACTCGCATCCGTGAGAAGATGGTTACAATGAGGCTCTGGAGGCCTTTTTACAATAATCAGGAATGCCAAAATTCCTATACATCCAAAAACCTAACCCTAGGAGATGAAGCGCCAAAAGTCATGTGGGC